>PNEQ01119992.1:0-22865 GCA_003012365.1 Medauroidea extradentata | reverse complement strand
ATGATTTTTAAAGGAAGTTTTTGCACTCAAATTACTTTACGTTTAAAAACTTGAGGGGGCATTATGTGACAATTGAGGTTTACCTTTAAAGAGTCAGTGTTTTTGTTTATTTCTCAGGGTTATGTTTCTTTCCAAATTTTTGTTTTATCTATGTCAGGCTGCTTTATCTATGCCGAGGGTTATTATTGAGTGAGAAGAATATAATATGTTCAAGAAAAAGAATAACTTGTAACTTGTTTTAACTGGGTTGTTATGTCATTGGAATTAAAGTGAAATGATAATTTTTTAAAACTTTTCCTTCTTTTCATCATAAAGTGCATTGTGGGAAGATTGGACGTCGGAGAAGAGAATTCAAACCAGATAAGTGAATTGTGAAGTTTCTTATTGTTACATTTAAAACCATACTTCAGCATTTCGTGTACCTAACTAAAACATATCAGCCTACATTTACTTTATCCTACGGATACCCTGACAGAGAGAGTCTACTTTTGCTAGATGGGACTGAGTTACAGCCGTGGCATTTTAATTTATACATGCAGTGGAGATGTTTGCAGTTCTCCTTAGTAAACAAGAGCAGAAACGTTTCAGCGGTGAGTCTGCAGCAAAGTTCAATGCACGTCTATCTGCATTTTGTTTAGAAAAGAAAAACTTAATGTAATATTTTATAGCTAATTGTCATCAAGGAAGTATCGATTTCATGTGTTTGAAGCTCTATGTTTTGCAAATAGTCTTTGAATGTAATATCTCTATGCAGACAACCGTTTTTAATACCAGCCTCTTTGTTTATGATACCAGCTAAGAAAATAATAGTTTGTGAAAACATAGAATGCAAAATAAAAAGGTTGTATAAAACTTTTAATATAGATACAATTTCATTATTCACAAGTACAACAGAATTCAACATATTTCGCATACGTTCGGTCAGTATATTTGAGGTACGGCAGCCTAAAAAGGTGGTAGCTATGTTGAAGAGTTTAGAAACAGCGTTTTTAATGACGGTGACATTCCGTCCTTAACCGAAGTGTGTTTTCTTTTCATATAATGGCACTACGTGCACATGTGAAATAGTGTCTTAATAAATACGCATTTACGAACACTTTGCAACCTATTTTAAGCGCGTGGTAGGCAGGGCCCTTCGTGCACAATGTTTTAATCGTATTGTTAATATAAGACTCAAAAGGTTATCCTACAATTGTATTTGTCAGTGTTTTGGCATAAGTCAAACCAGTGGTCCTCAATTTTGTGTTTTACGAATCATTGTTTTTTTTCTTAATATACCTAACTGTCAGAATACCTGCTTTAAGCTTATTCGAAGGGCCTTCAATACCTGGTTCTAATACGCACACTGTTGATTTTTTTAATTGATAAAAACATAGTTTGAAGAGTTTTTTTTGACAGCTAATGATATCTATAATTTTAGTGGCTTTTGAATAAAAAATATCACGCATAAAACGTAAGTTTACCGAAGTGTACACAAATTTCGAAATTTAAAGCATAAATATTTAACTACGCCTGTTTCCACAAAATTGTGCCATCATCAGATTTACATGCCTGAATTCGTTGTTTAAAGTATTTATGTTTTATAAATTTCACAGAAACATTCGTTCACGTTATTACAACATGTGGGATATTCTGTTTAATTTTGATGCCTTAAATGTTAATCAGGGAATAGCTGATTTAGTTTTACCTTCAAATCTATACACGCCACGAACACGAATAAAGTTAAATATATACGTACTCTGTTTTCTGTAGGTTTTAAACTAACAGTACGAAATATCGCCACTACACATACAGTAAATTAAAATATGTGGATTTTATTGATATTCATCGACACAAGTTTTGCCAACTCAGTAATCGAATTCTTCCAGCAACATGATGTATGTTCAGCAGTTTTCTCGCCAATCGGTATTTTTTTTTTTTTTCCGTTGAAAATATCCAACCATAAAAATATGTAGCCCAGAGGTCCAAGTCTATATTTCAAAATACATTTTAGTCCTTCGGTAGCAGTTAACAATGCAAATTTCGCTTGGAAATCCGAAGTTTACTGACCTACATATGAACTGTATGACCAAATATAGCCACTAGATTTTTAATTTAATTGAACACGTGCATGTGAAATACAATTAAAATAAAATACATTGTGACCTAATTATATTGCCACGCAATCATTAGGAACTAAAATTGTACAAATCACTAGTAAAGCTGTACAAAGACATGATTTTATTTTTATTAGAACGTTTCGAGTTGTAATCATTTCATTAACAAGTTTACATTTAGTTATTTATTCTTAAATACTTCGCAGTGCTAGTGCAGAAGCTTTTGTTAAGGTATCGGTATCATACCAGAGAATAATATAATAGACTAGACTACGAGTAAGAAACTTCATAGGTGCAGAATCTGGAAGCAAATAGCTGGTAGCTTATTTTAATTCAGGGTAAAGCTATTCATGGCACCTACCGGCAGAGGAAACAATTTCCCGTATAGATGGGACCTTCCTGTTTCCAGAGCCAATCTGGGTGAAGCCTTGAGGGTCGCTTATTCCAGATGGCTGGAGGTCGAAATACGAACACGCGGATGTAACATGGATGGTTTAATGGTTTGGTGAGGGGGGATGAGGGGGTGGTTTCTAACGAGGGCGCGCAGTCAAAAGTGGGCGGAAATGAAGTCAGGAATTTGCAGCCGACTGATCCAACCCACGCTGCTTTCGCTAGATATTAATACTCGAGGGGTCGCCTTCCCCCTAACCCCCCTCAAGCTCCCGCAGAGCCCCTGCGCGGATAACAAACTTCAGGGGTACTTTTCACTGGATTACGCTCTAATAGACTGGAAACACAATTATTAGACTGTGTTAACGGCTGCCTGCGTCCGTGGCGCTGCCTGGCGGAGAATACTTGTAGCGCTCTTGTGCTGTGTAGCGGCAGCTTGTCATTAGATTTCATCGTCCGCTGTTTCCTCGGTACCCTTGCAATTCTAAGCGTACGTGAATAAGAACATCATTACTTTCAAACCACCATATGTTTAACAATCAAATATTTGTAAAATTATTTTTTCGTCGTGTTCTAACAGGACACAAATTCATAACAACCTTCATAACTACAGAATTTAGTTGAAACAATCTATGTTAAATTAGCTGAATAGTCTATTTTTTCCTGTGTAAACAGAAGGAATTTGTTTTGGGGGCAGGGGGGGGATAACGATGCCGACTGCGTCACTAAAATTAAAGGGGCGTAAGTTACAAAAAAAAAACGAGAAAAAAACCCGTTTACTATAATTTTAAATATCCCCTGACATGACTAAAATTATTATTATCAAATCAGTTATTGCTTAATACCAAATGCAACAAAATATAGTAATAAAAAAATAACATTTAATACTATTCAGCAGAATTGTATTACAGGGTGGGGTTTGTAGTTGTAATTTGAGAAAATTGTAGCAAAAATAATTGTAGCTTTCGGCGGGGGGGGGGGGTCATAATGTTTTTGGGATTGGGCAGCCTGATATTTTGGTGCAACTACCGTAACAAGTTATAGCTATACATTGTTTATAGATAACGCCGTTTGATAAGTGTTCTCTTTGATTCACAAAAATATCAAGACGAGTTTAAATATAATAATCATAATTTAACGGCCATATCTGTCATCAATCCGTACACTATTATAAACTGAAACAGTTTTACTACTTCTCAAACAAACTGTTTATAATAAAAACCGTTTCATTATTTAAACTTATATATGCATCGTGTTACTGAAAGTATGTTACAAACTTTGTGAGATGATTCCTGGTAAAAGTTGAGGTTAAGTTATGTACTTTTTTTTCGTTGGCACAAGTTTTAAGGGTTAAAATTGAATTCGACAACTGAAGTTGGTTAATATATCCTAAATTAATGTAAATGAAAGAATGAAATTCTGGATGTGGTTTATTATTAACAAGATCTGTAATCTGTACAAATAAGGTGTCGAATACATGTCACCTTAATTACATTATGTGATTGGTTACGGCGTTTTTCGCCACATAATTAGCTGCAATTGCGTTTTATTAATATTAAATGCCACAGTTTGTTGCACAAATCTCCAATGAACAAAAAAGATAGCAACACCCTTAAGTCAATCATTCGGTATGATCGAAAATGTGAATACGGTCAGGTAGGCAAAACGCGATACACTAGATATTTGAATGAACGTAACTGAATTTAGTAACGAATGGACAGAGAACACGAATGTACACATGCAAAGCGTTATTCAGTAGTCGTAGGTTTGTGTGAGTTCATAACACGTAATAATGTATACTTCGAGTTTTTAAAGAAATGTGCCAGTAAATGCTATGGTGATGCTAGGTCGTACCACGTGGGGATTCACGACATTGATTCTGTGAACTTCACCGAACGTGTACTAATAATAACCACAAAGACTATACGAAAACAAAAGTGTTGATTACGTGACAATAATTAACCGACGTTTATTGACTGACAATATCATGAGTTCAGTATCAATGAGGTTTGTTAATGTTGCGCCTTTCGTGAATAACCTGCGTAGCGCTTTGTGGTATTACACGCCATCAAAAACAGCATAAGTAACGTGTACTGACAGTGAAACGAAAACGAGCATGTTGCAATTTTCATGACACAGGTACGTGTAAACGACAATCAATGACTTTTGTGGCCCACATTGACATTACTTTCCGCCTTACTGTTATGCAACGAGTGATGCTTGTGAGGTGAACTTGTCTTACGGGGCTTACCAACCTGCGCTTAAAATGCGTTGCAGCGAGTTACGGCTATTCTTATTTGACGAAACTATTCAACGTGCATTATACTTGTATATCTACGAAAATAACACACACTTCAAACTATGTCGCTATAGTTGTAAAAATTCGGCACATTTTTTAGAAACATTTTCGGGCCCCTCAAAATGACCAAAAAATGGATTTTCCAGACTGCTGTACCTAGAAATATAACAACCGGATTCGAAAAACACAACTATGCAAACAAACGCTGGACTTTGAACTATGCTGCCGATAAATAAAATAATGTAGTCACCAAAGTCCCATGGGAAAAAGGATATTAGTGAAGTACTGCATATGCCAGTTGAGTGGGTTGTGCGGAGAGACCTTACCGCTCCTGCCTCACATACACAAACGCACACTATCTAGGACGTTAAGGGTGTTCAATTATGATAAAATAATTATTTTATATTTTTTATGAAATATTGCTAGTTTCGTAGACGATGCTTGTAAATACATTTTACTCTTACGGAACAATTTTAGCTCTCATAGTTACCTCATAACGGGGTTTCAAAGTCAAAATTTGCTTGTTACACTGCCATGCAAATAAAGAAAACCAACTGACCTACTTAAACAAATTAATTCACTGTGAACGCACATCCCATGAGCTATGCAATACAACATTAAAGAAACCCACGACGTAATATTTTGAATTAAAAAAAACACAAGTATGCTGAAAAAAGTAGCAATTTCAGCAATTTTTCTTTAAATACAAAAACATTTCGCGTGATTTTTGGAAATATTTTATTACGTAGCTCATAGTATGTTATTTCGCTGAGAAATTATTTCACGTACATAAGCTAATTGGTTTTCACTATTTGCATGGCAGCAGAACACGCAAATTTTGACTGTGACACACCGTTATGAGAAAACTACGCCAGCTAATATTGTTTCGTAAGAGGATACTGCATTCACAGCAGTTACACGAGCTACGAACAGTTCAGACTGCAGTATCTTCTCGTTAAAAATAAACTGGTTTCATATGTAGTTTCGAACGACATATCTTCGATGCTTCTCTCCTATTAGCTGCTTGGCGTAACGATCTATGTAACAAATTTAATAAAATTAACATTTAGGTGTAAATAATTATATCCACTTTACGCCCACAGTAAGATGCAATATGATATTTAAAATGTCACGAATGTTGAGTGTAGAAGTGATAATAATTAAGTGTATATTGTACATTTCAGGTTCCAAGTTTTTAAGGTTAGAAAGTTAATTGAGTTTATTCAGCAAACATGTTTAAGTTTTAAACACGATCAAACATGGCTGCCGAATGTATTTAACTGAAAAGGTTTAATACCTCTAGTGCGACCATGGCCATATTCCCATGCAAAACGATTGCTCCGCAAGAAATGTGTGCAGGCGTTATTTACGACCACACACAGTCAACAGATGAATGGGGCGAAACCAGACTCACACTTCAGTATCAAAGTGACAATGAATAGATACGTACTACCGGAACTGACCGACATGGTCTTGATTTATGGTGAAGCAAAGTGCAGTAGAATATAAGCTGCACGAGTGCATATCGCGTAATATATCCAAACAGACGACATCCAGCGCATATAATGTTTACAAGAATCGTCCATCGCCTGCGAGATACGGGAAGTCTCCTACCAACGTTTCGCAATTGTTGAATGTAGGCGACGAAACGTACACCACACATGAAAGAAAATGTTCTGAACAGAGTCGACGATGAACCATTAACCAGCACCTGTGATGCACCTCATGTGACGGTGAAGTATGTGTTGCATAAGCAGCAGCTTCTACCCTACAACCCATGTCGACAACAAGCATTACAGCCACGTGACTTTCCACGCAGATATGACTTCTGTACATGGTTTCTGTAGAAGACATCACGTGAGGTTGACTTTTCGAGGTGTGTTCTGTTTACAGACGAAGCATGTTTTACACGCCATGGTTATTGCAACAGTCACGCGTGGGGCCGACGAAAACTCACATGCGACGGTCATTTAACCTTTCACCAAGAGAGATTTTATGTCAACGTGTGGGCTGGCATAGTCCATGATCACTAGGACCCGGTAGTTTTCGCGAAAATATTTTTGCCCCACTTTGTTTCAGTGTCTTACGTGCGCACCTACATCTCTGCTATGTGGTCAACTATTGGATGCCGGAACACCCAGCGTGTTGAGGTTAAACCCGCAAATCACAGACGTGATATGTCACAGTTATCCGTGTACTGATTGGCACAGTCAGATGAATAATGACTGTACACGAAACACTCTGCAAATAATAATGAAGTTGAGGTGCAGGTGTTCACGTAAGACACTGAAACCGAGTGGGGCAAAAATCTTTTTGCGAAAACTACCGGACCCTACTGATACATATTACCAGCACGTGTTGGTGGCTATTTGTACCGGCGCTTCTTACAATAGACACTTCCCGAGTTGCTGGAAAACGTGCCACTTGCGATACGTAAACACATGTGGCTACAGTACGATGGAGCACCGTCACACACTGCTCGTGCTGTTCGTGAGTACTTTAACTGAGTATTTCCAGCGAAGTGTATAGACAGGGGAGGCCCCGTCGAGTGGCCAGCGTGCTCCTCTCATTTGTCCCCCCTGGACTTCTACCTGTGGCGTCATGTGAAGTATCTAGTCTACGAGACTCCAGTGGACAAGGTGCAAAAACTCGTGGCATGCATTGTAGCAGCCGGTGAAGTAATCCGATGGGACGCAAACATTCTCCAGTGTGTATTGTTGTCCTTACAGCAGCGTTATAATGCCTGCATTAATGAAGATGACCAGACTTTCGAGCATCTGTTCTAATATTATTTCACACATTAAGAGCTGCGCATCCTACGTACATTGTGTGTTCAAAATACATTATATTACAGTTTACCACTAACTAGCGTAGCATCCATTCAATTATCCTGTGTATCGCAGGTTGCCTACCTGTCAGTATTAACATTTTATATTTTCAGTTTTCTCGAAAACGTGTTGACTTGAGGGTGTGGCGACACTTCGTTGGGGATTTACGCAACAAATCGTGGCATTTAATATCCATAAAACGCAAGGGCAAATAATTCTTTACCGAAAAACTGAGTGGCCAATCCCATAACGTAAAACAACGTGCCATATATTCGATACCTTATTTGTACATATTGCAGATCTGGTTATTAATCAACCATATCAAGAATTTCATTCTTAAATTACATTACTTTAAAATATATTAATAAAATTCAGTTGCCAAATCTAATTTTCAACCTTACAACGTACGCCAACGAAAAATTTGTATTATGTAACTTGTCATATTTTACCAGGAGTCATCTCACGAAGTTTGTAACATACATTCATTAACACGCTGTATACATAAGAACAGAATGGCTTAGGAGCAAATTGCACATCAGAGATGAAAAGTTATATATTTTATAGTTCTTAAAGGGAACATTAAAAATACATGTTTTGAAACCTTAGCTAAATAAGTAAAATACAATAAATAAATTGGCATCCTTGACACTCGCTCCACTCACAAGCTGTATGACTACGAATGGAAGTCAATAAATATAAAGCAAAGCTCCTCCGGCCTTGCAGTGTACACAAGAGAAATCTTCGACTTTCTAGGGGCTGGCTAGTCAAGCTTGCCAGTCACCTGTCACGTAGAAAACTTCCGAAGATCTATCCAGTATTCTATACCCGGGTTAGATAAAATTGCCCTCTGACTCCGGCTGGGTCCAGGAGTAAGAAAGAAGCCGCTGGCGTTGATAAATGATTCGCCAGCCTTTAGCTCCTAGGAAGTCCTGCAAGAGGCCAGCTAGCCCGCCGGTCGACAGGGAAGGGAAGCATCCACCTCCGAAGCGCGAAGTTTAGAAAGTCTGATTCTATCTACATTTCACCATGATTTCAAATCATTTTTCGTTAATAATTAAAGGTTTTTGAGGAAGAAGGGGAGTGTCACATTTGTAAACTTCTGAGAAGAATACAACAGTTATTTTGTTTAATGATTCTTGGTGATTATCATACCTATGTAACGGGCATATTACAAGAGCTGACACGTTTAAGCATGCCTTAGAATTCTTCCTTCTGAAATAAATTTTATTGCGTGTAGAAGTTTACAATTGTGACATACTTCCTTCTTCCACCAAGGCCTTCAATTGAATTTAAAGCTGTTTACTTCCATCTGACGAATGACATGTTTGCCAATGTCATGTTGCCTCATTACTAGTGAAAAGAAGTGAAGAGGTTTTGGTCTGAATTTAACATTTAGGTCTTTAGCGCTGGTGAGGGGTGACATAATGGATGAGCAGCACCGGAATGAAGGGGCAGGGGAAACGGCAAATCCCCGAGAAAACCCGCCGACCAGCGGGATCGTCCGGCACGATTACCAATCCGGGGACCCGGCCGGGAATCGAACCTGGATCACCTTGGTGGATGGTAAGTGCTCTAGCAACTGCGCCAACCACGGTGCCATTTTTGAGCACTGTTGCTTTATTAGTGTGGTAACCTCGGTATACATTTGACTTCGTCATAAAATGTATTGGAACGCTATCGTTGATATATTGATAACAGTTTTGCGATATCTTCTTTCTTACCAGAATTTTTTTTCTACTGTGTATGTTTTACTATGGTTTCAAATCATTTTTCATTAATATTTGAATTTAAGTAGTTTTGTTCCCTTCTGACGAATGACATGTTCACCAACGTCACATTGCCTCATTATTAAGACGTGCGAAATACGCGTGCTCACGTGGAGGTTTACTGGTGTGTAGAGATGATTGTTTATCGCGGGAAAACTTACCGGTTTGCTGGATTTCAACACACGTTCAGCTTATCAGATTATTACTGGCTTTCTCTTGTACTTGGAGCTCTTACCCTATTTCACTAAGCCAATAAGACTCCCGCTATTGTAATATTTGATGCCTATTATTGGTCTGCAGACAGCTACGTTGTGTCAGACCTATATCACCCAGTCGTACATGTTGCAAGAAACTAAATCGTTTTCAGGGATATGTTGGCCCAAAACATTTTTGCGATATATCATCATCTCTATTTATGTGTTTTATAGTCGCCGAAAAAACGTACATTGTTACCAAACATTTTGGTAACTTTTTACCATTTTTATCATACATATATCAGATATTATACTGTTTTTTGTAATCAGGAAAACACTTTTAGGCACTCTGTACATAGAACACTTGCGTTCCATAGGGCTGGGAATATTATCCGTAAACATTTCTACAAATGGAAACTAAGAATTACGTGCAACGCGTTGTTGGCCATCTGGACCTATTTTGTTCATAGGTAGATTATGAAATGAAACTTTAGTAATTGATTTTGTTTCATGCACATCGTTCATTTGTCACAACACCACAGAAAAATTACAAAAGTCTTATGTTTTCCGGCCATACGAAACACAGATGTCTGCTACTAAATTTTTCGCCTAGGTGCTCTGTACATTAAGGTGTATAGTTGTGTAGGTCATTCGGAATACAATGAACACTAAAAATATAACCTTTGAAAAATATCACTATCTGTTATCTCATTTAATTCAACATTATCTATAGTTGCTTTACTGCTTGTATGGTTGGCAGCGAAATTACGCAATGTAGTTCCGTGTTTTCCCTTTGTAAATACAACAATACAATAACAAAATCAACCGAAATCGATATAATGTTGTTATATATAATTAGTAGAGGTGCGTGAAATTCTCATATTCATCTGGCAGCAGTCCATATTTCTCAGTCCTATACATGCTCTGGCCAAAATCCAGTATCCATTGCTTTCTAACTGTACAAGCGGGTAGCACGTGATAGCGCTGTGAATTATTTACTTATTTATTATCGGCTTGCTTTAGTCAAATGTGTGTCGAGACAACCGTCGTACAATCACAGAAGTTACAGTCAAGTATATGGTATTGGCGTTCAACCTGACCAACAATATATCCGCGAAATTCACGTACCTCTAATAATTAGTAAACTTTTTTATGAAGTTGTGTCGATTTATACTGACTGCACAGTTTATCTTACACGCGCAAACGTTAAGATACGTGTCCAGAGAGGTTAGACATGTCTCGTCGTTAGCAGTTATGCGCGGAAAGAAGCGAATTAGCTGAAAATAAAACTGTATCAGGGCTTTATTGAGTGCTTACTTTATTCCGAACCACCTATAAACGTTAATTGTTTACATTCTGTATTGTACTAAAACAGGAAATCTAAATAAAACCACGTGTATTGAAACAAAATCCGTTATAAATAGAGTTCTGTTCTGTTACGAACACTATCTGCCTAACATTACACATGAGTTACTTTGATATCTCGGCTCTTGAGTTGTAGCCGCGTCACTAACGTTCGTCGTCTCAACGATTTGAAGACATTGCAATTCTTCATCTTCAAAGGTGAAGATGCAGCAGCGGCATTCGGCAGATGGCCACGAATTGTGAGCCTCACTGTCCCGCTGTACAGTGCTGTACTTTTGAGAACCTTAAGAAATGGCATTACACTATGGGCTTCGCTACAGAGGAGAGTTATGGTGGTAAATAAATAAGTGGATAAGAACGGTTCTACAAGTTTATACAAAGTTAAATATAAAGCCTAAATGATAGTTAATTGAGAGGGGAGCGGTGTTAACATTTATTATAAATTTAACTGAACTCAAACGGATTATCTATAGACCTAATTGGATTCCGAAGGCTGTGAGGTTGTAGTACACATTTTATTATGTAAATGGAGAAAATCCACGTCTTCATAAGCGTAAAGGTTTAATGAGATACAAATACGTTTTACGGACTGTATTACTGACATTGTTGTATGATTAAAATGGTTCAGATAGGTTTAATAGTCTATCATCTACTTGGCAACATATTATTGTCTTGAATGAAAATGTGTTTCGATGTCTGATATACATACATACATGTGTATATATATATATATGTATGTAGTTTTTAAGGATGGACATGTGGTGATTTCTCAAACGGACGGGTATAATAACACAGAGAAATGTAAGAAAAAAATTATTAAAACCATTTAGTTCATATTGCTATAAAAATAAGCACACATTTTACAGTTTTGCACGCCTGCACTCTATCAGAAGGTCATTTGGCATTTCTTAAACGATCCATTGCTTTGTACTCCCTTTTTATATACAAGAAGGTGCAGATATTTGGTGTTTTGCTTGTATTCGGTGTGACTGATGATGTTGAAACGACCCATGACGTGAAAGTCTATTTTAAAAATACTAATAAAGTTGTACATTTATAATTTTTCATATCATCGATTCTTTTCTTTTCTTAACTTGAAGTCTGGCACTGTTATTATGTTTGAGATCCAGTTTAGCCAAAGTGTAAAACATATTTCTACAGTATATAGTATTGGAAGTTTCTAACTCATGCACAGTATGGGACACTTACCATTCTTCAGCTTGTAAACAGAGCAAATAATAAACTTTGTTAATATACAAATATGTTAACTTCTATATATATATATATATATATATATATATATATATATATATATATATATATATATTTATTTATTTATTTGACTGTTTCCTAATATATACGTAGCATTTCTACCAATGATGTATAAGAAACAATTTTAACATACCTACTTTCTTAACACTCACATAAAACTGTGTGGTAAATTTACCCATTTTACATTGCAGGTTCTTGCTATTTATTAAGGTCAGCCTGTTAGTCGTCGGCTAAGCTTCTGTTTTTTTAAAGTACCCTATTCTACTGTGTTACGTTGGAAGTCCGGTGAAATTGCAGGAACTAAGTGCATATGAGGGCTGAGTCCAATACGCATCACGGCAGAGAGGAATTTTAACAGATAGGACCACGATTGGATGCTGGATGACAACGCAATACGAAAGGAAGAGTTTGTAAAATAAAAGTCATTTAAATGAAGTAAATTAATGTATTACGTTAAACTAACTTACCGGTGAGCTACACACTTCAAACTTGTCACAATTCACATGTGGATGTTAATGCAATTTTAATTCATTTTCTTGTCTCTCTGTTCGGTTTGGTTGGTTATTGTTTAGTTCAAATTTCGCAATAGATTTTTAACCAACTTTAAGAAGAGCTAGCGATTTGAAACTGTAAGCATAGTTCAGAAATGGACGACAATGCAACATAAACAATTTCACACGCACAAAAATAAACAGCAGAAAATATTTATTTCAACAAAATATTTCTCAACCTACGTTTTTAAAACGGATTAAAAAGTATAAAACAATTTCTCCTGTGAAATTGCTTGTAAGATTAAAAACGAAGTGTATGTAACATATAATTCACCTGAGGCACTAAAATTTTTTTATTGCATTGCAAACCATATGAGCTATTGCGCGAGTCTTGTTAACGACAACTACTTTCTACATTCCTTACTTTTGTCTGTTACATGCATCCCACGTCTTTATGTTTTAAATATTACAAGTATTTGCATTAGAGAAATTATTTCATACTTTTTAATCCGTTTTAGAAACGTGGTGCATTGCATTGTTATAGTCATCTATGTTTATCTAATTAAAACTCGTGTAATTTAATAAATATAACATTATATGAGTGGTTGAATACTATTAAGTATTAATACACCACTTACCGCGGTGAAATTACTATAGTAACAGTTCAAAACTTAGTACTGAATCTGTACCCGCGTAACTTACCTCCTATAGGAAACTTTTCTGAAAATACCTGGGGGAAAAACTCACTTTCTACGTAATCAAGCAGGCCGCACAGTAAAATCAATGTCGTTGCAACAGCAAAACATTGTTTTAAAATGATATACTGCATGTAAAGTAACTTTGCCGCAAAGTTACTTAGTTCTCGTTAAATGAATCTTGCCGTACAGCAAAGTAAATATGGAGTACTTACGTTTTGTGTCACATTTAGTTTTAAGAAAACTTTTCGTTATTAATAAACAGTAGTTTCTTTGTAACAAATATATGAATTTTCTCAACGTTAAGCTTGTGTTAAAAATACCACAGTTAATATTTCAAATATTTTTTGTTAACAATAACACAATTTTTGTTACAATTATTGGTATTTTTAAACAAAACTTTTTTACGACATTGTGTGGCTCGTATTGAAATAATCATTTTGCTGTGGCAACATCGGTGTTTTTACTGTGCGGGTAAGGACGTGTCTGCAGAAGCTATAACACGTCTAAACTGCGGTCTGTGGTTGTCGACGGAATGTTGGAGGATGATGGTAGGGTAGGTGGAAGACGTTTGAGTACGTGGGGTTCATAAACGCGAGACGCACTCAGCGGAGCGATGTCGACGAGGCGACTATGCCTTCACCTTGCGAGGACTCCAGTTGGACGAGCCAGCCCATGAAACAAGAGAACACTTTAACGATTTCCCCGGCGGGAGTTCAGGCCGTTGAGTCCCGCCTTTAAGACCTAGCGCCGCTGTAACCGTGACCCGATGGTCCGGGGCAGGAAGGGGTAGCAGGTGGAATGGAGAAGAAAGCTCTTCTCGACCACCGCGAAGAAGCCAAAAGACATAAAGGGGAACCGGGGGAAGTTGCACGGAGGAAGCCAGTAGGTCGAGCCTCTTACAGACAATGGTTAACCCAATTCCCCAACAATTGGCATTATTGCAGCACTGGTTTCTTTCGCTGGCAGTGCTCCTTCAAGCGGCTCGTGCGGCATTTTCCGCGAGGTAACGGCGCGACATGTACGATCGCCGGCTGCGGCGTTCGAAAACGTCGCAGTCCTCTACAATGCATTTCTGTTTACAGTGGACGGAAAAAAATCCACTACCTAGAACAACAACTCTAACGGTAGACCAAAAAAAAAACACTTCAGGAGAAGGGAAAAAAACCAAAAGCATAAAAACTAGGGTGATAGGTTTGCCTCTAATGCAAAACGTAGGTCATACTAAAATTTGAGGTAATAGTATAATTTTGGGAAAAGTGTGAATTTGGGTCACACCCCTCTCGCCTCCTCCAAGACGATTCAGGTTCGATTCCCGGCGGGGTCGGTCCCCGGATCTTCGCATGTGGGAATCGTGCCGGATGATGCCGCTGGTCGGCGGGTTTTCTCGGTGATCTCCCGTTTCCCGCCCATTCATTCTAGCGCAGCTCCACACTCACATCATGTCACCCTTCACCATCGCTAAAGATCTCGCTGTTAAGTGCTGACCAAAATCTCTCATTCACTCCAATACATTGTAGTTAGAGACACTGGAAAATCGCGAAAATATTTAACATAGTCGCCAATAAACTGTAGTATCTCAATCGTGACACGTGTGAATAGTTTTCTGGCAAATCACACACGCTCTGAGTTATAACTGTACAATTCTAATTGGGTCTGTTGAAGAGGGACACAGTGCTTCATATCAACTATAGCCAATATATGTGCAAAACCTTTAGTGTTACACATAGCATGTTGGAGCCTAGCAAACAATCAACTTTTCCCGCGAATTACCAGTGTCTCTAATTGTAGTACATTAATTCTTTAACGACGCATGTTGTGCCACGTGTTTATAGTTGTGGGTCAAATCACACACGTTCTGTTTTGAAGTTGTACAGTTTTAATTGGGCACGTTGGAGAAGGAAACAGTGCTTCAACTATACGGTAGACTATACCTACACGAAACCTCCTGTGTCACACAGTATGTTGGAGCCTATCAAACCGATAACTTTTTCCGCGATGTGCCATTTTGTCTAATGATACTACACAATGGAATTTATAAGGGAGAACTTCAAAATACTTGACACTGTCATAATTACATGTAATATAAAATATGGCGTGCACAGCTTCAGTTCAGCGTAGCTTCCATGATCATCCATCCAAAATAATTTCATATCATCTGCTAATAAATAGCTATACGATTTTTTAATCGCCAACTGTTAGTTTCCATCTTCCGCACCAGTTAGTAATATTGGTTTATAGATTGTGGATACAGCCAAAAAGGCACATACGTTATTTTGGGGAGTCAAATTTTTTCTCTAATAAGTACAGCCAGGATTTTGTCGCAGAAAGATTTTTGTAACATTTTGTTTCAATGTCTCGCGTGCACCTCGGCAGCTCTGTGTCACGGCTATTGGCAGCGTGTCTTTGCTCAGACACGTCCCTCATTTGACAGCATCAATAACAATGGGTAGAGCCACAATTTTATGGCGAAAAGATTTTTGCAACATTTGGTTTCAATGCGTCATGTACGTACCTGCAACTCTGCTAGATCGTCTGTGATTGGATGATTTTACATTCACTTACCTTGGCAAATGACAGACGTACGGAGTCACAATAACCTTATTCTGATTGGTGCCGTCAAATGAGAAACGTGTTTGAACAAAGACACGCTACTAATAACCATGACGCAAAGCTACCGATGTGCACGAGAGACACTGAAACAAAGTGGGGCAAAAATCTTTTCGCGACAAAATCGTGGCCCTTCTAATAAGCTATATGAAGCACAACGTGTATACGTAACATACGTTTATTCTGTTGAATTATAGGGATGACGATTTAAATATTCATGGAGGCGAGCACTTTAATTATACTTGAAGGCCATACTTAGAGGTAATGGTATATCGTGAAAATTTTCTGTACCAACATACCCTTGAAAACAATGTGGTTTCTAGCAACGTGTATGATTGGGTGTTCTACGTCTGACACAAAGTAGCTGTCTGCAGACCAATAATATGCATATAATATTACGATAGCGGGATTCTTATTGACTTAGTCAAATAGCGCAACAGCTGTACGTACAATAGTAAGCCAGTATCATAGACTGAACGTACGTTGAAGTCCAACAAATAGTCAAGTTTTCTCACGATAAACCATTATCTTTAGCCACACTATACACCAATTAGAATGATAAGTACGCCCTATCCCTCCAACACGTCTAGACTTAAGGAACAGCATTTCTTACTAGATACAAAATTAGATAATTTATGAAGAGCATAACAATATGCAGATATACGGGTTGGGTTCAACGTCGCGTGCGTGCCTTCCAAGGCAGCTGCCATGCCATGACTTGCAAAATCAGCCCTTAAGACAAGTAGACGAGCCTCGGGACGTCGTTTTAATTGACGTGCCCTCGTCAGCCGTCAGACATTAGTCTGGGCGCGTGCGAGACGCTCTAATTGACACCCCGTCGCTAGCAGGGCAGGTCGTGTTCATTACGTCGCCGACAGGAAGAGAGATGTCGCCCAGCATCCACGGTAGAGCTTGATGCCTGGAGGTACAGTGACCTTTGACCCTTGCTGCTAGGGTCTAATGTACTGCTCCCGTGGGCGCGACGTCACTGTTGTCCGAGAGTCCTACATGTCGCCGCTTCGGCCGTGAACACCACTCTGTCGCTGAATAAATAATGCTATCAGAAGAGACGTAGGGAAGTTTTTTTAATTTTTGCTTTCGTTCCAGTTCTCGAAGCGTACATGAATATAAACAATGCAGCGTAGGTTGGAGTCATTGTTTTATATAACCGGTTGTAAGAAAATTGTGCTGTACGTATTGTCGACAGCTAGGTCGTTAGGCTCCAAATACACGATGCCCAAAACGTAGCAGATTTCATGCCCATTTTCTGTTACCATAGAATAAAAGGTTACTAAAACAGAGAATGGTATGAAAACTGTCACGGTTTTCGCATTGGAGGATACAAGGGGCGAGGGTAATCGAGGAAATTTCCACCCCCTTCCCCCCCCCCAAAAAGAGTCCAACCTTGTATTAGAAATGTTATACTTTTTATTCAAACTAATGAAAATGTAGTAGGTGTTACTAACTTTGCAATATATTCTAAGAAACTGAATGGAAACTCTTTGAAAATGTTCCAAATTGTGTCTGTTGTGTGTTAAACATTAATGTTCAAAATTTTCTCAAAGTGCGCCATTTTGCATTTTAAAATCAAATTTTTTCTGGGGG
Organism: Medauroidea extradentata; assembly: GCA_003012365.1. Classification (NCBI taxonomy): domain Eukaryota; kingdom Metazoa; phylum Arthropoda; class Insecta; order Phasmatodea; family Phasmatidae; genus Medauroidea; species Medauroidea extradentata. Next base: position 5,254 of record PNEQ01119992.1, on the reverse strand, counting down.
AAAACCCCCCGGACTCTCCGCTTTAAATCTGCCAACCGGTGCTAGCAAAAATATATTTACCCCGCCCCTCTCAGTTCCATTCTGGTTCCGCCCCTGCGGGTTTGGGCATCGTGTATTTAGGACCTTATTAGAGACGGTTACACACACTGTTACACAGAGACAGCAGCTGGAAGAGGATTCGGCCATGGCCTTAGTCAAGGAACCAGCACGGCATTCGCCAAGAGCTGTTTCGGAAAGCCATGTAAAACAGGAATCAGGATGACCGGAGCCGGGGATCGAACCCTGCAGGATTTTTTACAAGCACAAAGATCCTAAGGACATTATTTAGTGCACTAAGAAAAATGGATCGTTCCGACAAACAAATATATAAGGTTGATATTAATTTTGTTGTAACAAATAAATTATTGTTAAGCTAACAATCGTATCGTTGAAGTTACAATGGGAATTTATTTGTTTCAACAGTACAATTTTGTTGATATAATTTATTTATAACAAACTTTCATTTGGTTGGTTACACTACATTTTTCGTTAGATGTTATACTTAACAATACGTGTGTTTGATTTTACCCAAAATAATATTTGTTCCTGTTAAAAATACGAACTCTAGTTTGCTTATACTATTTTATTTATTGACGTTTACTAGCATATTTACTTGAGTCAACTATATGTATTGCTTACTCTACAGCTTTGGTAAATTTAACCACCGCGGATATTAAAAAGAAACTATTTGGTTGGAAGCGTCGAAACACGTCCGTTCAGAAAGTCATTCTTGTAACGGTAGTTATTTGGTACGCACATGTTCGCATTTACACACACGATGGTTTAGAAAACTTGTCTCTTCATTTAAGTACAGGAATGCGATAAATTTGTAAAGTATTAATCTTTGAGTTCTATCGTATAGTTACGTTAGGTTAAATGACTGAAGAGAACTAAAACGGTTAAAAATATTTTGCAGAGTACATACGAGTCTAATTCTAATTTCCATTTCATGCTACCCATAAGTTGCCACATATTCTGTGTACAATATTGTAAAGGCCACGGAGAAGAAAACAGCGATAGCCAGCCAGTTTAGCAGAATCACGAGTTTATCGGAATTATATGTCACATGTGTGTGAATGTAAAAATTCATTCAATTATTTGTAAGTCGTGATGGTCTAGTGGGAACGTGCGTGGTAGACAAGCAGAAGATTGTAAGTTCAAATACATACGCATCTGTACTTTTTTCATATTTGCACGTAAATATTATTTGTATAAACGTTGCTGTGCAAATAACCTTATTTTCGTGATCAGAGCAAGAAAATTAAATTTACTGTTGTATACTTTAATGGTTGTTCGAATAAATGAAGTATGTTTGATTTAACAATATCTGTATTGTGTCACCAACCACGTCATTTTGTTAAAACCAAAATTTTTCAAACAAATAATTTGGTTGTTACAAATCAGACATTTGTTTGCACGTATTGAAATATACCATTTGATTGTTGCAAACAAATTTTCTTTTATTTTACAAAAATTTTTCTCAATGTCAGTGAAGATATTTTAGTCAGCACACTTATTATAGCGCTGGTAGACGGTAACATGTATGTATGGAGCGGCGCTGGAAACGGGAGAATCCCGAGAAAACCGATGACCAGTGGCATCATCCGGCACGATTCCCACATGCGAAAATCCCAGGACCGACCCCGCCTGAAATTGAACCCGGATAGCCTTTGTGGGAGAAAGTGAAGGTAAACAAGAATCGTAACATAAAAGTACATGAGTTTATTGTAATTTGTGGCAAGATGAAACCACGAAATGTTCCTGTCTATGGACATAGGTCGTCGCGTTTTCAAATATTTCGTTGTGTCAAGTCTCTTTGACAAATAGATGACGTGAATTTCACTAACCCAGGCATTTTAAGCAAAATTTTATGTAAACCTGTAAAAAAATATTGTTAATCTGAAATTTGGCGTAAGTATTCTATCAAGTGTACTAAACAACGTACTAGAAGTTCCAAGTCCTTCAATGCCGCTTCGTTGTTTTTTTTTTTTTTTTGCAAATAGGTCATAAGTAACGTGTTATATACACATTTCAAACAAAAATTTTTAAATCTTAAATCTTAAAAAAGTTAAACATCTGAAAATTGGTACACAAGCACTTTTTTAGTGTACAGAACCACCTACTAAAATAGCCAAGTCCTTCTAAGCCGGCTTGATTGTTTTTCTTGCAAAAAGTTCATAAGTAACATGTTATATTCACATTTTATACATAAATTTAATAACATTACCTAACATTTTATCATACAAATACTAAGGTGACGTAATCATGCGGATTGAAGAAAATTCCTAACTTGTACGAACAATATCTTCACGCCATGTATTTCAGATGACAAAACGGTTGAAGTTAAATTATAGCACATTGCACAATGCACATCGCAAACGTGTAAAGTTGCGGGTCACATGTAACATTGACAGTGGTGGAAACGAGGGGTTTTTCTTAAACGTTTTCATAGGTTTACCCTTTGCAGCAGTTATATTCTATCTGAATCATCCAGGGTATCTACATCAAATCCAGAGTACGTTATATTGTAACAACTTCTGCCCCAGCAGTGGACACACATTTTGAAGCAACTTAGGCCAGCAGTATGGCAAGAGCAGCTCATGCTACAATCTACCTTACAAGCACAGGTCATTTGGTGCGGGTGGCATATTAGATGCAACTGGTATCAGTGATTGACCTTACACAATCCATCCACAATCGGTTGGACAAAGTGGGTTGTCAAGTCATTCTTGAACCTGAAGAATAAAATAGAACATATAGTTAGACCACTGTTATAAATTAATGTAAAGAATGTCCCTATAATTTCACTACAACTTACCTGTAGACATGTTCTGAAGCTGTGCTGCTGGCTAGCTGCACTGGTAGGCGGAAGGCCTGCAAGTTCAAAGGAGGTAGTGACTGTCTGCCTCGCAAGAGAACAAGCAAACATACACCACGGAGTTCATCCAAGCTCGTGACATTTTCATTGGTGTACAGTTGGATAAGGAACTGTTCAGCAGCTGTTGTGATTTGACCATTTTCTGCTGAAGGATTGTTAAAAACTTCTGCGATGGTTTGAACATTGCGTTTTTCAAGCAGCTTCCATGCTTTCTTTCTTTCCTTGCCGAAAACAGCTGAGGCTGTGTCATAACATGTGACTGCATGAATAAAGAACAGTCTTCACGCCTGTATATCTCTGAATATCACCCACCTTGTATATATTTGATCCTGGATTAAGTACATTTATATTTAAACCTTCTTGTCCTTGAGCTAGAAGCATTATGAGAATATCCGTGTCAGTAGCCCCAACTGAGACCGCTTAACATGCAGTTCTTCCTCTATTGCTGTTCGGACAGTCAATGTATCAGCGTCTGCTACTGCCTGCTGTACCTTTAGTCCTGCACTCTGGAATGCCAGTGAGAGCACGTTGATGAGCCTTGTCTTATTGTTCCCATAGGAAAGAAAGTCTGATTGTGAAACTGTTACCATGGTATTTGAAGTAAAGGCAATGTCAGGAGATTTCTAACGTACTGCACGTCTTTTTCGCTAATGTAATTTTGTAGACTGAATTTGGTTGTAGCCATCGAAAACAACAATAGCTGATGTTGAATATTTTACATATTGAAGGTATGATTCGATTATTGTTCTATGTGCAAGAAAAAACAATGAAACCGGCTTACTTTTAGGTGCTTGTGTACCAATTTTCAGATTTACAATATTTTTTTTATTAGGTTATTAAAATGTATTTTTCAAATATGAATGTAACATGTTACTTATGAACTTTTTGCAAGAAAAAATAATGAAGCCGTCTTAGGAAGCCTTAGGACTTTTAGTTATTAAAATTTATGTTTCAAATATGAGTATAACATATGGCTTTTTGCAAGAAAAAACAATGAAGCCGGCTTAGGACTTGGGACTTCTAGTATGTTGTTCCGTAAACTAAAAAGTGCTTGTGTACCAATTTTTAGATTTACAATGTTTTTTTAACATGTTTTAGCCTAAAATGTCTGGGCTTTCACCGTCTGTTGGGAGAAATGTTTCATGTCCAAGATATGTACGGGTCAGTTCATGTACGAACTTGGGATGCTACATTTTATGTGAGTATTATGGACGTATTTAGTGTGTCCTTGACATGAAGTATTTAAGTACTATGGATGACTCAGACAAGGATCACTTCTCATCCTGGCACATAGGCGCATGTAACTGAATTGGCGTAAAGCTTTCTCGCCGATAGCTCGTCTCTACGAGACGGTCAGCACTGACACGGTTATCTTGTCATTATGATAGAGGATTGTGATGTACACACCTCAACTTGTCTAAAGGTTCTTACGTAAAAAAATCCGCTAAAATTGCCAATTTTCACACATTCGGCCACCAGAAATTAACCTCCTAAGACTAGTGACGAGCTTTAAATGTGTACACACGCGTGAAACTTTTTTTAATGCAATTCCTAAGCAGGCATCTCCTGTGCACAATTTCGGAATAAAGTTATTTCAACCGAAGCTTTCCACTTGGCCCTGTGAACACCTTAGCAGTGATGTCTCGAGACATTGTGACGCAAAATATTATTTGTAAGTTTACTACACCGATGTATAGGAGTATATTATGGAAAGTAGTTACGGTAAAATTGTGTCGCATACATCAATGGTAACGTTCCTATATATGTTCATGAAACAGTATAATGTTACGTTACCAGACTTGACTAGTGACTGGGTTAAATACTTCCATTGTCGTTTACAAAGTTTTTTTTTTTTACTGTGGAAGATAACGTGTAGAGGGAAACTGTCGAATACAAGGACAGGGCGAATGAAAGTATCTCTGAGAAATCCTGCCGGCTGATAAAATGTACAAGATTACTACGACCAAAAATTAAGAAAAACCTTGCCGGGAATCGAGCTGACTGGCCGCTGTGAGAATATAGTCTTCGCGTGGCTTTCAGCTGAAACATCATTAAATTTTCAAGGCAACTTGTTTTACATTTTTTTGCTCTTTTTGCTGTGTATTGTCATTGTCATACTACGAAGCTAACACGAAAACTACATATTGTTGCGTGCCATGTTCCTGGAGGCCAGTGGTCGGCGGCTGTTTCGTAACACCTTGAGGGCTGGCCGATGACTCAAAGCCCGGGTGGCTCATAGTGGGAAACCCGCCTAACCTACGTCATAGATACCTGTCCCAACTGCGTCTTAACCCTTCGAGGGTGGCCTACGTGACTAAAAGCATATCCGAAACATGA
>PNEQ01119991.1:0-10910 GCA_003012365.1 Medauroidea extradentata | reverse complement strand
CAATAATCTAAGCAGATGAACATAAACGTGTGTTAATCACCTGCATCACGGAGAAATTCCATGAAGTCTATGATCTAACCACAATGTCTGTGCCAGAAATAATGTAGCCGGGAGGAGATTGCAACACAAAAAGTTTCTCCCTTCACTAGGAAAATTGAATGAACTACCAAAAACTGCCAAAACTAAAAAATTCACATACAAGACGTGATTACACTAGACCCCCGATTTTACGAACCCTGGATTTAACGAAAGTAGCGATTCTACGAATACAATCTCAGGAACCCTCAAAAAATAACAAAATTATATGACAAAAAAAATTGTAAGGAATTACGTTGACAATGAATAAAACATACTGTATCTAATTCACGGCATTAAAATATGAATTGTAGAGTTGCAGTTATTACTTGATAAGTCACAATATTAAAAATAAAACAAAAATAGCGAAAATACGTTATAAAATGCGGCAGTGACAGTTTGAAAACCGCGCCGCTGCACCGCCGCCTGTACCAAGCCGGCCGGCCTGTCTCCAACTACGACGTCATAGGATCTATATTGAGGTCGTACTATAGTCACAAAGGTCCAGCGCATGCTTATATTGCTCATTTAACTATAGTACAGCCTCCTTCTAAGCTGTTTCACGACGTCTTATATCTCTCTCATCTCGCGCCGAATGAGTTTACTTTTTTACACGAACCCTATAAACAATAGCGTGATATTTTTCTTAATTGCGTTAACACCATACGTACTTAAAACAATTAACTTGGTGCATAATTTGCTTAAAACAATGCGTTACTGCGTGTCGTAAAACGTGCGTTTCACAAGTGAGCACTATAATAGCGCTACCTATTTTCCAAGTGTAGAAACATTTGTCTCCGGGTATGTCGAACTTGGAAAATAAATAGACGTTCGTGTATTACGTAATCCCGGAACGCCTAATTTATTTTTACCGCATGTACTGACTTTAAAAGTGATTATTTTCAATCACTTATACATGTAATTCTCGACGATTTTAGATAAGAACGTCACAAAATGGCGTTCTTGGAACAACGTCGGTATATGCTACGGTGCCGCTATCCATCTGCCATTATGTGAACGTTCGTACAGTCTCTGCACGCTACTAGTATCTACGTTCTCGTACAATTAATCAACGTCGAGGGAATGTTTTTACGTTAAGTTATATAAAACTGCGCAATGAATAAATACGTCCGCTTATTCCTTCTTTCTTTGGTGAATAATTTACGAGGGCATTTTACTAGTAAGGAATGCCTACTTTTTTTTTTCATTAAACGCTACGCAAATCGGGGTATTCGCTCGTGAGAAGGCACTCGACAGCTCGGTTTTCTCTTTTTTTTTTAGGACAAAGGTCTATCATATCTATTGTTTAGCGGTGTTTTTTTTTATCGTAAGACGTCAGCCTATTGATATAAATTTATATTTCAACTATCACTTGCGTTATTTTTCCGTTAAATACTACGGAAGTCAGTCTATTCGCTCGAGAGAAGACACTCGGAATCTCGATTTTCTCATTTTTTTTAGGAAAAGGATTGGTCTTATCTATTGTTTGGCGGTGTTTTTTTGATCGTAAGACGTCAGACTATTGATATAAATTTATATTTAAACTATCACTTGCGTTATTTTTCCGTTAAATGCTACGGAAGTCGGTCTATTCGCTCGAGAGAAGACACTCGGAATCTCGATTTTCTCATTTTTTGGGGACAAGGGTCGGTCGTATCTACCGCTCATCAGTGTGACGTCTGGCTACTGATATCAATTTATGTTTACATTATAACTTTAATTAATTTCCCGCAAAACGCTACGGGAGTTGAGGCCTAGAAACACTTTGCAGAAAAAATGCAATTTTAAAATTTTCTGTTGTGGGGGGGGGCAAAAAATAAGCTGCTATCGAATTTACGAAGGTAGCGATTTTACGAATGCGATGAGAGGAACTGTGAGTATTCGTAAAATCGGGGGTCTAGTGTATTTGTCATTTACAGTGGTTGGGCGTGGGTAGAGGTGGAGTATGAAAAATTCTGGTGTGCGCACATTAATAGAGATTATCTTTACCAGCATTAGTATACGCGTGAAAGTGAGCTGATAATGGTTAGCGGAAGGGGAGGGTTACAGGTTGGATATCTGCTAGTTATTTTTTGCTAATAGAGTGAGGATATAGGTAGATAGTTTCTGGGAAACGTTTGGGAAGGTTTTAAGTGTCATCTGCTGGTCGTGAGACAAGCATGTAACTAGCTGTAACTGTCTTGTTATCTATGAAGAGTAGGCTTTTGTTTTATTATAAAGAAGTTAAGGGTAGACAAACTTGTGTAACGTATGTAGTGGTGCTCACAGGCTGAACGTTGCTCTCCAACATGCGCCGTCAACATCTTTAACTCTTTTTTTTTTATTTTATTTTTTTTTATATTTTTTTTTATTTTTGTAATATTTTGACGGTTTTCAAGAGAATATTCGTAAAATCGCTACGTTCGTAAAATCCAGGGTTCGTAAAATCGGGGGTCTAGTATACTCACCTAGGTATGCTCAGGTTTGTTGTAACATTAAAGGGCATTACCAAAAATAAATAAACATGTACTATGGGTAACTTATGTAGTATTTGTTACTTATGTTTTTTATTCCTACCAAACACGTAAAAAGTTAAAATAATAGTTGCTTGTTTGGTTGCAACAAACTGAAGAAGTTGTAAGAGCATATGACACTGCAAGCAGACATATTTAAATTACTATAAAAAATTATACATACAAGCATTAATACTAAATGAAAATGATTATGTATTTGTCTTGTAACTTTTAATTTGTCCTGCTCTATAAAATCATAAAGCAGTTTTATGTTTCAAGTAGCAGCCAATCAAAAAAACTTAACTTTTGTGGTACCTTCAGAATTAAGAAAATTTAAGATCAATGTTATTATCATACTCTTACCACTCAACGGCACTTGAGAAACTCGTAACAATATTTATTGTAGCCTACATAGCAAGTGTTTGCACTCTCACAACCTAAATGGGTATAATACTAATTTCAACATACATAAAATGTAGGTAATAATATTATAAACAAACATTTTTATATATCTAGGAAAGGGAAACCTGACCCTGGCTGCAATTTAACTTTCCATGTAAACAATCACAAAACTTCTTAAATGTGTATGGGAACATTTTTAATTTTTCATAAAAGTAAATACGTAATGAGGTATGTGCCTACACTTACAAAATATTTATCAGCAGATAACTAATCATTTTTTGGTTTTTCTGGTTTTGTTAATGATAGACATAAAAATGCCTACAAATAATATTTGTTAAGTTTCTTAGGTTTAACAATTACTGAATCATGCTGATAGGTTGAAGATTGAAGATAATATTTTCCTTATACAGTATTTCAAACTTTTAACATAACAAAATCTAAGTGTTAATTTTTTTTTTAGCAGACTAACATATAATTTTACCATTGTTGCAGAATGGCTGTGAACTTGAGAAAGTCACATTTATTATTGCCAATATTGCAACCTCAGGCAGGGTACATTCGAAAACATAACATGCACGTTGTTGTTGTAGGATTGGCACTTCGCCGGTAGTAAACGAGTGTGATGGAGAGTACACACACGACCCTCGCAAGAATGTGCTATTGTGGATGCTACCTGTCATCGACAGCAGTAACAAGTCAGGAGCACTTGAGTTCAGCTGCCACGGACACCCGGGCGACTTCTTTCCCGTCGTCGTCAACTTTGTCAGTAAGGGCTCGTACGCTGACCTCAAGGTACATACAGCTCTTTCTATTTGTGTCATTGACAGGTTCATCACTCATATACTCTCACGCTTAGAGTAGTTTAACAATTATTTTTCCAAAAAATAAAAGATGGTTTAAAAATGTTGTGATTTTTGAAAAGACAAAGTTATATTAAAAGTATAAGAAAACTGCAACGAGAAACAATTACACTAGAAGCACTGTCAGTATAAGGTGGCAGTACAATGGTCCTCCCAATCATGGGTACCCAGGCCAAAAATCAGAAAAGTGCTGAGATATGTGTGACTTGTATAAATAGAGCATAGCAAATATAGGTACATTAAACATTTTTAATATGTACTAAGGAATTGACCAATGCTGTATTTAAATGTTTCGTTGTAAGATATTTGTTTGTTGTTTTGACTACCAATGCCTTAGCCTACTTAGGTGTACCCGCCGTTCTGTAACTTGATACTTTCTGGAAGTCCTGCGTCTAGTTTGAATCCTTGTCTTTTCTTTAATGCAGTTCGTAGCTATCCGATGTTCTTCTGGTTTTTGCAGATCTTTCCCGGGGCTCTAAGCATCCACCTTGTGCTGCTTTTGTTTCTTGACGATAACTCGTGCACTTTTTCAGGTAACTGGGTCCTTGTTTTCCTTGCTGTCAGTCAACCTTTAGGCGTACCTGGTGTTTACTACTACTTTCAGAAATGTTTTGGCTCTGGGCCTGCTGGTTGATCCTGGTACTGATAAGTGCTGGTGGCCTCAGGTTGTCTGTGTGAAGGTGCACGTCATTGAGCATCTGTGGGTATTTAGCTTGCACATGTCCGTACTGTCCGCTGCTCCAACACTCTTGGTGTCTTCATTGTCCTGGGGTCCTTACCCTCGTAAAGTTCCTCATTGCTTACTCTAGCCGCTGGAAGGTGTTCTATGTGGCATCATCATTCTCTCATGGCATTCTGTAAGTTAGATGATACTGTGTTTTTAAGTGTCCCATCTGGCCACTTTCCCAGCACCCACAGCGGTTAGGTGAACTGGGATATATTTTCGTAGCTTGAGTCTTGTTGGTTATTTCTTCGATGGCAGCCCCTAGCTTCCTCAAGAAACAGTCAACTCCCGATTCAAAGACCCTTCATGGTTCCTGGGAATAGGGTCATTATTTCGGAGGGGTCATTATTAGAATTTTGACCAATTTTTGGCTCTCCCCAAACTCTAAAATGTAAAAATTTACATGTTTTTATCATTTAATTGGCATTCACTAGTCTTTGGTGCAAATCTTACGTGTTTTTATAAAGTGAAACACATTTATTTTGAAAAGCACACACATTATTATTGAAAGTATGCCATTGAAGTGGCTCTACTACCTTTTTTAGGTCAATATAAATCATAAACTTTGCCGGTAACATAAATTATTGCACCTGCAACGTCCATTTTGGGATGCTATTTGCAAGAATGTCGCAATAAAGTTTATTGAAACAGTAATATTTTTCAATAGAGTGACATATTTTGAATAAATAGATTAACTGGAAACAGATACTGTATATACTCGTGTATAGTGCGCCCTCGTGTATAGTGTGCACCACTATTTTTGCAACAAGTTACAGGGAAAAAAATGTTTAGTGCCTCCCTAGTATGTAAATAAAACATGAGAGGATGAGCCGAGCGAGCGGTGAAACAGCACGAGGGACGCTACGATGGAGAGGTCAAGGACGGCGGGGGGGGGAGAAAGGAAACGTAGCTGGCAACATATAAAAGAGAAAGGAAAGATAACATTCACACTGTAAGAGTGTGAAGGCAGAGAGGGTGGGGGCGAGCCAGGAGGGATGGGGTGGCTTGTCTCTCTGCCAAAGTTGCTTGCTGTCTGCCAGTCCTCGCCTCCCATGTGTGTGCCTTGCTGCTCTGCTGTGTCAGCCGCTTCCAGCATGTCCCCCCCTCCTCCATTAAGCCATTTAGATACCCTTGCCCCTAAGATAACATGCCCTGACAGCAGCAAGCTTGCCTTTTTTTATCTCTCCTGGTGTATTTGAGGGGGTGGGGGAAGGAAAAAAAAGAATGACACTCTTTTTTTTTTCTTCCTTCCTTTCCCATGAAAAGATAGCTGGTCACCAGCCGTCAAATATCTTTCCTGGGTGGGGGATGGGGAAGGAGGGAAAAGGAGAACAAAGACGCCTTTTTTTTTTCCTTTCTTTCCCCATGAAACAATAGCTTATCATGAGACGTCAAAATTAACTTATAGGGTTTTAGCAACGAGAACAGTTCAGGAGGGGAAAGGGGGAGAAAAAGAAAAGGAAGAGGAGTAATGATGGAGGAACCTGGCCGCGAGAACGTTCTCTCTCTGCCTTCCACTCCCACAGTTGACACCCGTTGGTTTCCGACTATAACTTCAGCTTCTCCCCCTCCCCCCCAAAACTCAACGGACTGGTGGCCTTTTTTTCTCTGCTTCCTACTCTTGACACCCGTCAATTTACGGCTTTAACTTCGCCTTCTCATCTCCCCCCCTTCTCCTCGCCACCATTCAACTGACCACTGACCTTTCTTCCACATATTTTTTTTCTATTTTCCGTGTATAGTACTCACCCCTGAATTTTTATAAGTAGTTTTGGAATAAAAGTGCATGCTATACACGAGTAAATACGGTATATGACCTTTTCTCTTTTTGCTCAGCCAGCCTGCAGTGTTTGGGCATGTTACTGCTGCCGATAATAGGCTGCGTGACATGATAATGGCTGTGGCGAGACTGGCGGACTGCCGCCCGGTTCTGCTCTGCATGCATCTTATATAGCCTGCTAGCCGGGGGAGGAAATAATAACATATCTGCGCAGTCCAGGGTCGGGAGGCACAGGGTGGTACGCTCGCTCCGGGGCCGCGTGATGCTCAGGGGGGTGGGTATGCTTCCCACACACTGTAGCATGTGGAGTGCGTAGCGGGTTGCCTGCTTACAGGCAGTGGCAGCGCTACTGAAAGCCGGCCGGCAGGGTATGTTTACTTTGTGGGCAACCATGATTGTCTTTTATCGTTCGCTAGAATTGTTAGTTTTAAATTTTACATTGTATGTTGAAATTAATTTTAAAAATGATCTATACGCCTAAATTTTGGGCTGTGGGACAAGATATTTAGAGCTATGGATGCGGGAAAACCGATACTTACGAAAACAATTGATATGGACTTCTTAAACATGGTTTTAATAGGATGTGATGGCAGCTCCTCGACCTCCCAAAAACGTTTCATATTGTCCGGTAATGATGGGGTGGTGAGAAACTGTAAGCAAAATGACTTTGCACGAGGAGGGCATTGATGTGCCTCTTGTCCCATCAAAATCCAGCCTAGGACAGATTCCACTGCTACAGGAGCACCATCAAGCTTGTTACCTGTCAAAAGATTACGAAACAAATCTGCCCCAATGAGAAGGTCAATCGGACTTGGCTTGTCAAATGTTGGGTCAGCCAGCTTAAGGTGGGCCACCTTGGTCTGTATCCCCAGATTGGTTATACGAGGTAGTACAAAGGTGTCAACAGAAAAGTGAAGATAGCTTTCACAAGTGAAACATACGATTTGGAAACACTAACCGGTGTGTCAGATAACCCTTGGACAGTTAGTTCAGCCCGTTTTCGAGGAAATCTCAAATGCTGAAGACAGCTTTCAGTGATGAAGCTGGCCTGACTCGCCGAATCTAGCAAGGCACGAACAGCAACACGGACTCCTGAAGCATTAAACACATGTACCTGGGCAGTAGATAGCAGAACAGTAGACACTGAATTGTCAACAGGCATCACTGCTGTCTTAGCTGGAACTACTCCACCCTCTTGATGTGAGGTACTAGCGTCAACATTGTTATCCTGTATCTGAGTATCAGTTGCCTTTTCAAAGTGCAACAATGAGTGATGTCGACTACCACACTGTCGACAGGATGACTTACCAGGGTGCTGTTTAGACTGATGTGAAACTGAAAAGCAGTTCAGGCATAGCTTTCCTCCTTTTACTACTTTGTAATGCTCAGGAGGGCTGATCCAGTTGAACTCTGCACACTTGTGTAGGGGATGAAAGCCCTGGCATAAACAGCAAAGAACATGTGAACCCATTAAACACTTTGATGTCTGTCCACGACTGGACATCCACTTTGAAGACTGTGGCTTCCACTTTGCAGCTGGAGGATGGGCACCCTTGGATTTACTTGTACCAACTGCCTCCTGTGCCTTACAATACTTTTCCAGGAATGCCACAAATTCATCCAGAGTAGGAAATTCTTTAGAAAATGTCAGTTCCCATTGAGTGCGTAGAGCACTGTCCAAGTTCCTACGCATGATCGGTAGAAGAATCAGATCCCATTGGGACACAGGTACCTCTAGCGCTTCCAGAACCGAAACATTTTCAGTGATAGTAGATAGTAACCTACGTAATGATTGGGGGCAATCTGCCAAGACTGTGGGTGCCTGCAACAAGGCCTCTACATGCATGCCGACCACGAGACGTTTGTTCTCATATTGGTTTGTCAACAACTTCCACGCCACATTAAAATTAGAATTTGACATTGGCAGCAATTGGACCATGCCAAGCGGCTAGCCCCAGAGTGACGTCTTCAAGTACATGAGTCGTTCAACTGGAGAAATGTCACCATTGTCAATTACAAGTGTAGAGAACAGGTTTGCAAAGTTAGACCATTTTTTCGGATCACCTTCAAATTGAGGAATTGATATCTTAGGAAGAGCAACCCGTGATTTGCTGGGTTGGCAATTTGATGCGTGGGTGGCTGGCTGGGACTGACTTTCAAGGGAATCTACATCTTCCATAATAATGGCAAAACATCTTTCTTCAAAATCTGCATGTTCGACTGCATCAAAGTCAGACAACTCCTCAGATGCAGCCTCGACAGTTACATAGTCAGCGTCAAAATTCTCTCGCAGCTTAGGAAGGTCCCGCACCGAGTCTTGGAACAAGGCTCGTTGGGACGAATCTTCTTCCATAACCAATGCAAGTTCATAAGCCCGCTTTATGCGACGTTCAGTTAACCTAAGGTGGACTTGTGCTGATTGTACAGCTGCCATGACACTTTGATTCAGCGCGAGAAGGGCGCAAAGGAAAAGTGAAACAGACACTAGGTCTAACCTCAAAACAACGCTGATCAGCCGCACAGCAAAATGTGCACTTAAAGAGAACAAACAACCAGGCAAATTACACAAACAGGGCAGCTCTAGCACAGTCAATGCTGTAACACGTTTATTCTGACGTCCACCCCTTCGTTCTTCAGTTGCTTACCACGCCGATTTTTGAAGCATTCAACTCAATCACAAAACTCGGGGTTTACGAAAAAAAAAAAAAAGGCGAAATAAGCCGAATGTGCCACAAAACTACTCCGAAGTGTAAACGAAAGTAGATGCTATGTACCGACACGTGTATGCATGCCGCGCGCTAAACACATGCAATGCCGACGCAAAAATGCACATAACGTGCACACGAAACGAACAAACGAAAACCCAGAACGGATCCGGCCCGGAGGACCAAAAATGTTGCATTACCACGAAAAAGACTGTATAGAGGTCGGATGCAACATCCAGCGAAAAACGAAACAACGATACCATCGAGCCACGATTCCGATGCAACCACTTGCCACCATCTTGGTTGTACGACTGTTCTTTTTTGCTGATCCACCAGCGGCAACAACCACAGACTGCAAGGGCTGCCAACTATATAGCAACGCCTGGCGGAACATGCAAATTTCACTTCGGAAGTTCTTAGTTTGGTTCACTTAATATATACAAGAATGTTTATACCACTACTACCAGACGCCAAAATAATGTACACAAATTTACAGGTCAAAAAAGGTGACGTATTTTGGTTAAATAAATACACCGGAAGCGGCTATATTACCTTTTTTTGGCTCAAAATTAAGCAAGAAATGAAGACGGGAATACATATTCTTGCGACTGCAACGTTTGATTTTGGAAGTTATTTGCGAGAATATCATAATAAAATTCATTGAAATAGTAATATTATCAATAGAGTGACGTTTTTTGAATAAATATATACACTGTAAGTGGATATGACCCTTTTTTGGCTCAAAATTAAGCAAAAACGTCTCTAGCAATGTATATTCTTGCGACCGCAACGTCTACTTTTGGAAGTTATTTGCAAGAATATTGTAATAAAGTTTATTGAAATAGTAATTATTTTTCAATAGAGTGATGTATTTTGAATACTGTATTTACTAGTGTATAATGCGCACTTTTATTCCAAAACAACTGATAAAAATTCAGGGGTGCATGCTACACATGGAAAATAGAAATAAATCTATGTGGAAAAAAAGGCAAGCGGGATGGCCTTAGTGAGAAGTGGGGGGGGGGGGGGGGGGGGGGGGGGGGGGGGGGGGGGGGGGGGGGGGGGGGGGGGGGGGGCAGAAAAGAAGGCGGAGTTGTAGTCGTAAACTGAGGGGTGTAAACAAGATTGGGAGGCAGAGATGTTCTCACCGCCCGGTTCCTCCGTCATTAATCCTCTTCCTTTTTTTTATCTCGACCCACACCCCTGCTGTAACTAATGCTTTCAGTAGCCTAATTTTTTTGGTTGTCCTTATCCAAGTTTCTATTCAAAGTGTTGCTTAGCGCTTACACAATATGAGGGTTAAAAACATGTCTGATGATTGCCAGAAGTTTACTAGTTTTAAAGTGTCGGTTACGAAGTGTGCTGCTCGGCAATTTGACGTGGCAGAAACAAAAGTTAGTAGGTGGCAGGCGGAAGCAATATGCAGGGCTGTTAGGTGGTCACTTTTATCACTACGAGTCACTTTTTTCATTCTAGTCACTATTCTCTCACTATTTGACAGAATTGGTCACTATTGTCACTAATTAGTACACATGGAAACATTATTAAGTGTTTTCTGACGGTAGAAATACCGTATTGTCCCATGTGATAGTCTCACATTTTTTACCGTCACCAACAAACATCAAGCGCCACCGGGTTGTGCACAACAGCATGCAAGCGCCGCCGGGCCGTGACGAGCTAAACCAAGCCAAGCCAGTTTATCCCTCCCGCCAACGCGTGATACCACGATGTACATATAATGCATATAATTAGATCATGCGTGATACTAAACATTGTGTTAATGGTCGGTGTGAAGTTTACCAATGTATGATCGTGAGAAAGTGTGCAGTCGGAATCGTGTGCATTACTCGTCATCATTGTGGATTTGTTTTT
>PNEQ01119990.1:0-10897 GCA_003012365.1 Medauroidea extradentata | reverse complement strand
GATAGATTCAGTGGTATTGTGGTTTGATAATATATATTTTTTAATAAATTTAAGTTTATTATTACAAATTACAGTCTAGTACTGAGGTAGTAAAATTTTATGTAGAAAGGTGGGAACACTGATAATTAAATTCCTGCTGTATGTTATGTCCTTAACATGGTGTGGGGGTGGATACATCGTGTTAAATTAAGTCATGCTTGATGGTTTGCCTCAGGTAATTGTAGGCTGGAAATGGTTAGTTCAATGTGAGTCCTGTGATTTTATGTTAATATATAATGAGTGGAAGCGAAGAATACTTTAGACACATAATAAAAAATAATGTAAATCCTACTACCCAAGGTATGAAATCTATAAGTCATTGTAAAAGTCTGAAGTGAGTGGAATGGATTTGAATATTATTTTTAAGTTCAATGTACGATACCTAAAAATGTGTAAGTCATACTTGAGTAAAATGAATGAATCGTAGTTTCCTTGTAACAAAACCAAATTATGAATAAAATATAGTGGCCCTCAAGAAGGGCAGAGCATGCAGAAATTGTATGGATGTATAGTGTTATGTATGCATAGAGGGTGGAGCTATATGCGGAGCGTGATGAGAATGTCGAGCTGAGAGTGTGGCAAACATGCTACTGATAAGTACTTATATTTTCAGCTGGATCCAAAATGCTCAGTTGCTACTCAGTGTTTGAAGAGTACACATCGGCTGAGCAGAACGTGTAGTTGGTAGAAGATGGACCACGCTGCAGTAAGATATTTATGACATTACTGTAAGAAGACATTCGCTAAAAACTACAATGCTCGGCAACATGAAGCTGGATGTTATCAGAATGCGGAGCGTGTTATGTTTACACGTGAAAAGTGTAAATCTCTGTTTGGACGGCGTAATAACTTGAAAAGGCATCTCAAAATATGTAAAGGCCTTACTACATTGCCTGCAAAGCGTCATCTACTGCCTGTACAGAAGAAGTGCGAAGGTTCATCGACAAATGCTATTGGCAGGTCTCCGGTAAGACATCCTTGCAACTACTGCAACAGGACATTTGCATACGCTCATGATGCAAGAAGGCACGAGAAGAACAAATGCGAGAGGAGTACCATCCGCAGAGTTTACTATTGTGATAAGTGTCGTCGACAGTACACTCGCGTGGATAATTTAAAGAAGCACAGGAAACTCTGTAAAAATGATTCTGAATCAGTGACCGTGGATCAGCAGATTCAACCTTCATCTGCTGAATTCGATATGAAGAAATGCTCTCAAGCTGAATTGAAGAGTACCTCGTCTGTAACACCTACGATTCCGTCGTCTGGTCATACATCGCTACCAAAGTTTGTAGTTGGTGAGGTTAAGCCTAACATAAATGGCGTTTTTCTTAAGCAATCTGCCTTCAAGGGCAGTCTAAAAGATTATGTTGCACCAATATTGACAATTATTTCAAAAGATGTTTGCTCGTTCCTAGCAAGTATGAAAGAAAATATTATACACCAACATACAGACGAAGTGGAAAAACATGGTGCTTTAAAATATAACATGTGATTGGATTGCGGTTACACAAAACCAGAACCGCATGATGATGAATACAGCAGAAAAGCATTCAAGACATCGAATGTTCCTATTTACAATGTACATGAAATCGAGGGCGCTGTTAAGGAAAGTATACAGAATATATGTGAAGAGGAAGAAGAAATGGTGTTAAAAGGGTCGGGCTGGATCCTGGATTCGGTGAATCATCTGGAACTAAGAACAAATATGTTGAGGCCGCTTAATAAATAAATACCCTGTGTTTATGTAACTATAATTGAAACAACTGCAACTTAAATTGTAAACCTGGATGTTATTAGCAAAACTATGTGAACAAATTACGAACAAATCCTGCTTTTAAAGGTGATAACCAGCAAGTTGAGATGAAAACTTGGAAACTGTATTGTTGAGTGTTTTTATGTATTCATTTTTATTGATTGTGCAGCTAATGTAAATTATTTAAATTTTTATTGTGTGGAAAAATTACTATGTATGTTAATGAAAATAAAATTCTGTATACATGTATTTCCTTTGGATTTTATTTCAGTAAAAATATAATTTAAAAAAAATATATATAACCTATTAGAAGTGCAAAACATGATTAGCTGACATAAACCCGCATAGTATAAAATATATGTTGTATGCCTGCAAATAGAATTAGCTGGAAGTTAACGGAAGAGTGGGGAGGAGGAGTGTTGTAAGGATGAGGAGTGCTGTAAGGAGGAGGGGGCAGGAGGGTTGAGATGACTAGGTGAAGAACATTGATTTATACTACTGGTGCTATTGTGTGATGTTTTTGTATGCTTGACATGGATTTACTGGGTCATTTTGATGCTGTGAATGTTACTGATGGGTTGGTGTGTTAGGTGCATTCGAGAGAATGCTATGAAAACTAAATAGGTCTGAGAGGCTGATTATCTTCGTTACTGGTTGTGTCTGGAACATAATTATTGTTGTAGTGGTAGAACAAATCGAGGATGTATTAAACAGTAGATGAATGTAGACAAAAAAATGCTTAACCTCAAAATCAGAAGGATTGGAAAATAAAGTCTGTTAGCTATACTGAATCAGTCAAAGTGCTGTGAATGGGGACCTGGAACATGGTTCGCTTGTGAGACTAGGTTTTCTAAATTAATGGTTTGAGAAGTATTTATAAATCGATGAAATAATATGAATGTGTGTTAGATGTGCTTAACTGTATTTTATATTAAGTCAGGTTTGGGTGGGGTTCGGTCTGGTCGCAACTAGATTGTAGAGCTTGAACAAGTCTGTACAGGTCATGTCGGAGCCCAGCCAGTTTAGGTCGAGCCAGGCTAGGTCCGGGTGAGGTCGGATTATACTAGGTCTTGTGTTTCGTCAGTAAATGTAATGCTGCATGATACAGGGTTAGATTGGGAAGTGTGGTCCAAGTCCTTTGCTATGTGCATGTGGTAGGGTAATAGAGTAGTGGCGGATTGAACAGAGTAATGGTAGAATGATAGACCAGAGCGGGAAGGATATAACAATGATGGAATGATGGAGCATACAGGTAATGGTAATGTAGAGGCGAAATACAGAGTAAAGATGAAATTATTAAATATATGACGTATAATAGTGTAAATGCGAAACGACCGAGTAGAGGTGTGATGATAGAGCAGGAAGGCTATCGGAATGTCAGAGCAAGAGAAAGATACAGGTCATGGCCGATTCCTCATGGTAGGATAGGACTGTGGAGCCGAGAAGATGAAATGGTAGAGCAGGAAGAATAACAGAATGATAGAGCAAGAGAAAGATACAGGTCACGGCCGATTCCTCACGGAAGGATAGGACTGCATAGCCGAGAAGATGGAATGATAGAGCAGGAAGACTATGGGAATGATAGAGCATAAAAAAATCCGAGATGGCTGCCACGATTCGCCAAATCCTCACTCTGAACCCTCCCGACTTTTGGATAGCAACAAACCGTAATTTTTATTAGGAAAACCTATAATTTTTCAAGGAAAAAACTGCTAAGTTAGGCTGGTATTTTGCTTAAATTGAGCATTCTTTAGCCTAATTGATCAATAGCGCGATTTTGAGCATTTTTTAAAATTTTCCAGGAAAGTGTTGAGGGAAATTCGGGAAATTTTGAGGGAAAAACGGGAAATTTTGAGGGAAAATGGGAAATTTTTAGTAATTTTGAGGGAAAACCGGGAAATTTTGAGCGAAAAAACGGGAAAAATGACGTCATCCAAGATGGCAGCCGCGCACCTCAGCACCTCACCCGCAACCCGCTGCTCCAAAAGGAACTAAACCTATCTACTCAAAAGCGAGCCAAAACACGGCCGGCAGGCATTTATAACTACTGGTTGCACCGTCGAGAACCTTCCATTATTTACCTTCGTGGAATGGTCAGCAGCGACCATTCCAGATCGGCGCAACATCTACCTCTCTGTCCCACAGGGCATTCACTCGTCAGCGACGTTTGACGTCACGGGCGGGGGGGGACTGTCCGAGAGCGGAACGACAGAAATGTGCTGTAGTGCACTTATTACCCGTGCGTCTGCCCTACTAACAGCTGGTAATGTGGGACAGATGAGCGGGGGAGTGTTGACAGAGGCGTCCAGTGCCCCCGGAAGGCCGCCGCACGCCGAAGGTACCAGAAGGACCCACAGCACACGACCGCCTGGTGACACCGAAACATCCATCACCACACCCCCCACCTACCCACAACCTAACACCAGGCCATCGGCCTACACACACTACAAGGACACTGTCCGCAATGGAATTCACTAGCACTGCAGTGGAAACAAACTCTGCAGTCTACCAGGAACAGTGAACAACAAAAACTCTACCTGATAGACTGTGTGAGAACACTCTAGATTTCCACAATTCTAACTATAAAGCAAATACTTCCCAAAAACTCTACTCTTTAAAATTACAAACCAAAATAACTTTACCACCTATTACGAGTATGGATGAGAAGAAGAAACCAAAAAAAACAAAAGCTCGAAAATTAGCGTCGTGACAACATAATTAGCCCTGTACAACCATGTTTATAAAACTAAGAATTTTAACTGTAATTTATAAAAGGACTGATGCTCACCACTATTATAGAAGGAAAATCTTTCTGATTGATGTGCCACGTACAAGATTGTTTGTTTTGTACATTTAACCTTAAAGTAAGTAATGTCCATAAAATGTGGTATATGTGCACTAAGTTTGGTGAAACTGTGGAATAATATTTCCTGATATATGTGACACTACGCAAAAAAATATAAAAATGGCTACTATTTTGAAAATATGAGCACAATATATGCGAAATTCACAAAAGTCAAGTCTGCTACGTTTGTAGTAAATGTGTGGTACTAAATATAATGATATTCCAATTTACAGTTCCTTAGATTTCAGCAAGATCGAAACATTTTTAATGGCCACCATTTTGAAAATATTGATAGAGCGCAAACAAAATATATAAAAGTCAAGTCACATTACAATGATCTATATGCGTACAAAGTTTGATGAAATTCGGTCCACCGACATACACACCCACACATACACGTACATGCAGGTGGTTCGAGATAAAGTAAGCACTCAAGAAAGCCTTGCTACAGTTCTATTTTCAGCCAGTTAGTATTTTTCCGCGAGAAACGGTTAACGACGGGGTGTGTCTAGCCTTTTTAGACACGTCACTTGATGTTAGCGCGTGTAAGATAAATTGTGCAGTCATTATAAACTTGAATATTTAGATAAAAAATATTTAATGATTAAATTGAAATACAATTATGTTGATTTCCATTGATTTTGATTCAGTATTGTTGAATTTAAATAGAAATGTACACGGAACTATATAGTGTAATTTTGCAGTCAAACACATAAGTAGCAAATGAACTATAGTTTTTGTTGAATCACATGCAGTAACAGCTAGTGATATTTTTAAATGTTAAACTTTTAGTGCTCACTTTATCCCGAGCGACTATACATATACACAGACACACAGACCAGGGGCGTCGCGTGAAGTGTTCCAAGGTGTGCGGTGACCAGCAGTGACTATACACAACACTGAGTTGTCTGAGGAACCATTTGACTTGTATGATCAGTAACACTCCACAGCCAGTAGCGTACAAGACGCAAGGTAGGAATTATCCTATAATATATACACCTTGGTCTCTGCAACAACACAACCGCTCAAAGCGTACAGTCGCTGCTAATACCACACACTTTGGAGCACAGCTACGCTACGCCACTGACACATACCATAATGTGATCTTATAAGCATACTTTTTCCTTTGGTAAGTAGGCTAAACATTAGGAAAAACTAGGAATATTAGCATCATGCCATCTTACTTTGCTGAACCATTTTGTTATACCAGACTCAATACGTAAAATCTGTGTCGGAACCTTCATTCACCAAATCAGAAATGGAATCATAAACTGGCTATTCTACTCTCAAAATGTAGGATACATTCTAATTCTTAATGCAAGGGTCTTATTTTGCGAGGCTATAGACCTAAACTGGCGATAGTACCTAATTTGGTGACAGTAACTCATTTCGTGATAGCTTGTAGGACACTAAGGAATTTGTTAAATATTTGTTACATACATGGTTTATTTGATTGCAATATCAGAGAATACAAATCATATATTTTAACATTTAATTTTTTATATAAAATTATACATGTAGTGCTTGTCAAAAACATAGTATAAAAACTTGATTTAATTTGGCTTATTTCGCAACGGTTGACAAAAAAGCTGTTCCACAGTGAATTGTAACCGCCAATGCCGAAACATTCTCCAGTATTTTAAGAGTAGTACATCATTTATAGACCCTACTTCCTCCAAGCACACAGTTCACACGAAAAATATCACATTATTTGCGTGCACTCTCACATTTTTCAACAGAGTTCAACACACTCTTATTTTACTGTTCTACAAAACTTAAAACGTAAATATCATGGAGTCTCCATTTGGATATTAAGTGAGTACTGTCTTTCGGCCAAGTTTGAAAATGTTTTGGGGTCATCTAAGATTTGAGAGAATAAATTATTTGTATCACCAACTTAGGTATGTCACCAAATAAGGCGTCTTTCATCGAATCTTTAAAATCAATTTTTATTTAGTTGGCCTACCTTATCCTAAAATATGTAATATTAGCCCCAGAAAATTATTTTTCAACGCATGTTCAATGTATGCCTAAAGTAGTAGGCTATGATCAATTCAGCCAAGATATCTCGGTAAATTTACTGGGCCACGGTACATGTTTCGTAAGCTTAAAAAATTTTGCTGTAAATATCACACCACATTTAATAAGAACACTTGCGTACATTTTTGTTTTATATTGTTACGAAAAAAAATTAACAAAAAATAACACCGACTTCAAAATATCTACTCTATAAAAATGCACTAAAAAGTAAAAAAAATGATTACGTTATTTGTAGACTGCTTAGAATACAATCTATTTATTGGGACAGTAATACACAATTATTGTTATTTTTGGAGTCGGTGCCAGCCAAGGTTAACAAACGTGTAACGAAGTAGCGCAGATATGCATATACTTTAATGACATTTAACGTTGACTGCAATAATGTATTTCTTAAGGCCTCGATCCCTAGTTTAGCAGTGGTTTCGAAAATATGTTTTGTAACGCAAATGAATACATATATCAAAAATTCCTTTGGCAATTTTAACACTTATACATCAACGCTTTTAGATGAATTTTCTGTTGCAATACCTCAAATTGATTTTTAGATTTTCGCCCCCGAAATAGTACACTTTTTGTTGTAAAAATAAGCCTAAATAAAGCAAAGTAATTTTTTTCTCGCAAACGGTACATTATTTTAAAATTCGATCTGGCAAAATTGTGTATCGTATGACTGTACACTATCACACATTTTTTCAAAGCATTTTGTTAAAAAATATTTGAGTTATTTGCAATCGTTCGAAATAAACGGGAGATCATGGCCTTAAGAGCGCAGCCTATCCGCGCGTGAGAGACTTGAAAGCGACGGAGCAGTAAGGTCGACCTTGAAGCGACCATCATATGCCGCGTCATCTGAACGAGCCAAGCGCTGAACTAGCACGCAAGCTTCCCGCCGAACTGTTTTTACTATGGGACATTAAGCGGTGACCATAAAATTTTTATTTGGTGGAAAGTCAAAAAACTAAGTTCAGTGCGGGTCACAACTTGAGTTTCACACACATCCGGTTAGTACATTTTGAAATACGGAGTCTGAAAATGCCGTTTTTAGTCAAGTTGGAGGGCTTAGGAACAGTATTTTTAATAAGCATGGCGTCTTAACAATGAGTTTCCAACCTTGTCTGAAGGTTGTTTTCTTTTCGTACTTTGGCACAACGGGCACACATGGAATATTTTCGTAGAAAAAAAACCTGTTTACGAATACACTGCAACACATTTGAAACGGGAGGTTGGCGGCCGCCTTAATCGACACAAAGACAGCAGCCGCGTGACGTTGAACAGCGCGGGGCACAGTGGCGGGCGTATATGGCGGATCTGGGAGGGGAGCACGTAGTTTAATTAGGAATTGCCACATTATTGAATTAACATAAGTTTAAAAATTTTTGTAAATTTTAAGGAATTTTGTAAAATTTCTTAAGAGCTTGGCTGACACAGACTTGATTTTATTCTAAGCAGTATAAAATAACGTAAATCTTTTTTACCTTTTAGTGCTTTTTTCTTTCATAGCAAATCTTTTTTAAGTCTGTGTTATTTTGTTGTTAAAAATTCTTATTTCTCGAGCTATTGTAGAGCGCAGTGTGGCCGCGGTGGTGACAGTGGCTGTGACCTTGGCGTACCTCGACCAGCAGACACCTGTCCCCGGGACACGTAGGGCTGTTCCTGGTACAGGGATAAACGAGGCTATTCAATTATGACTGAGCCAGGTTGCACCAAAATGTTATAGCAATATTACAATTAATAATTAATGTTCTATTTGAAATATTTAACGGCCGTATTTGAATAACGACGCGAGTAAACATTTAACTACTCGGGTTAACCTCGCTTATAGACACTTCGTACGCGACCGATAACTAACAAAAACTACATCTTTGGCAATGAAGATCGTGTTTGCACATGATAATTGTATTTATGTATTTATAAACTGTGACATATTGTATTCATAAACTGTGATATATAAACTGTGATATTATTTGGTAACTCGAATTCGATACAATATATTAGGAAGATGTTTTCCGAAAAAAATTTAATTATTGTACATAGAACATTTTTTATATCGATAATGGCCCAGGTTGGTCAGGGATTAGATCTCCCGCCTTACGTAGGCAGTCCAGTTTCGGTCCTCGGCGGAGTATATCCGGAATTTTTGTATGCGGGAAACGTGATGAACGTTACTGTTGGGCGGTTTTCACGGGGCACTCCCGTTTCCCCCAACTTTCTCATTCCGTCACTTATCCACTATCCTCATCTCACCGCAGTCCTCCTTTGCGCCGGGCAGGATGACAGGTATGTCTCGTGAGTCAAAGAGCCGTCTCAAGCTTCACTCCAGCTTTCTCTCGACTAGAACTGAAACCCAACCTCAACCCACACGTCGATTCATTTCAAATTACTTTTACGAATGTACAGTACATTATTAGCCAATAGTATACCATATTTCTTAAAATTATAGCAATAACAGTTTCTGTTTCGTTCATGTAAAGAAATGTGACACCGTATTGATGAACCGACCTGGGTTTGCAAAAAAAGACAGCTGATATTTGCTACAGGAAGTTCAATGTTCAGTTACTCTGTTAATTTCTCGCACTGTAGAATACGTTCCTTCTAAATTGGCTTTGGTACGTTTTTTGTATTACAAACCCATTATCATGGAAACAATAAAAAAATATAAGGATAGTTGTGTTAGTTATCGTCCAGCAAGGCTTAAAAAGTATAGCAGGGGATTTAGAAAATAAATAAATTTTACAGTCGACTTTTGCTATCAAGTAGTAAATGTTAATTTTATACATAATGTGAATAGTTAATATCGTGGATTTATTGCGTGTTTATTTGAATTATATGGCAAAAAAAACTTGATCGTAAGAAGTGAATACTCTTGAGTAAAACTGGTCTAACAACACTTGTTTGCTTGCATGGCCTTCTATGTCTTGTCTAAAGGTCGAGTTTCACAGAATACTAGCATTTCATCCGAGGCAATGTCAATGTACTCTTTAATAAAACAAATGCACCAATATTTACATGCTCGAGCACAATTAGATAGTACCTACTGCAGTATGTATCGATGGTACTGTAAAATGCTAACCTGAATGAAATTATTTCATGATAGTCTTTTGAAGCTCAAAGAACTGCGATATTTAATTGTATTTTTAAGTAAGCTTGTAAATTTTGTAACAGGGCTATCTTGAAACTATAGGTAAATATATTTACGTACACATTTTTCTGAAGCAAAAAGCATATTGATTACTCAACGGATTCGATAAACTTGTAACGTTAATAGGAAACACGTATTGCGTATTTTCACCCTATCAGGGATCTCGATAGACAGCACGTGGAGTGGCATGGTCTTTTTCGCAGTCAACTGAATTGGTAGTGCTAACACTTGCACTTGGCCAATCTGTAACATGCATAGTTGCATTTATTTGTTGAAAGAAATGTCTTTCAGACCACAGTTTAGATGCTAAATCTGAAATTAAATGCAGACCAAATGTTGGTAAACTAATTATTCTGACAGTAGTATGATTATGGGGTTTCTGGCACATGGAGCCGGAGTGTGGCACCTGCCCGAGTGTGGCACCACCCGCCATGTTGTGACGTCACGGCCCCCGGCCGCCATTTTGTATGACCTTGACCTTTAACCTTGACCTTGACCTTTAACCTTGACCTTGACCTTTAACCTTGAGCTTGAGTGTCAAATTACCAAAATTTTCCAAAATTTCGAAATTTAAAAAAAAATTCAAAATTCAAAATTTCCAAAAAAATTCAAAAATTTCAAAAAATCCCGAAAAAAATATTACCTCCATCTTGTTTCCGGTCACCATATTGTTTCCGGCCGCATATCTTGGTGTTTCTTCCAAAAATTTTCGATTTCGCATTCCATTATAACCCCGCACATATTTAATAAATAAAATTTTTAATAAAATTATTTTTAATAAAATTATTTTTAGTAAAAAACTTTTTAATAAAAAAACTATTTAATAAAAAAACTATTTAATAAAAAATCTTTTTATATAAAAATTATTTAATTAAATCAACTGTAGTGGCCCAGCTAGCTCCTGGCCTCACTTCAGTTCTCGGGTCGCAGAGTGCGCCGAGCCTATCTAATCAAACCACACTTCCTCTGGCAGCCCGCAGACATCCGTCAACGCTGATTGCCACTTCCTATGATATTTCCTAATTAACCACACAACTGGCGTGCCTCGTGATAGTGATATCACTCTGTAGTTTCCCCG
>PNEQ01119989.1:0-10898 GCA_003012365.1 Medauroidea extradentata | reverse complement strand
GCTTCTCCAGGCTGTAGGATTTCTGGCGCCGACGTTGTGGTTGATCACTTGCTTCATGGAATTCTCTCCATGACGTAGGTTATTGACGCACGTAGGTCAGCCATCACAGGGGGTTGCTTAGGGTATTGCGCCGCGAAAGTAGTTCCACTGTTGCGCACTTTTTGTCCCCAATTATTATATTTGTGTGGATAAATAATTTTATTTCAATGTAAAAACTATATATTCAAATTTTGCAATCGTTTGGTATGTGTTTAAGTGTCATTTTACTGCTTTTGGGGGAATTGGAGTCTGTTGTATCACTCCGCCGAGGGATACCTTAGCTACCATGAGCGTCCATGATTTAACAGTCATGCAGGGATGGCGCGAGGGGAAGGACGTGTGTCGGGCAGATGGGGGAGAAAGCCTCGATTCCATTGGCGTGACTAAAAGGGACATAGACTTTTTTTTCTCTTCTCTGCCTTATCACAGGCAGTAGTGAGGTGATGGGTGTTGCGGGTGTACGAACAGGAAAACAGGTCCGAGTTTATTCGTGATAGATATTCCTTTCTTTTTTCATCAGTTTTTTTCTTTTTTTTACTAAGTTAATAACTGGGTAGAACTTGACCCACACGACAAGTCGGACGGAAGAATCATGGTAGCTAAGCGTCTGTCGAAAAGTGAATTTAAATGCAAATTGCAATACTGAACGGTACCGCATATTATGAAATGTAATGCACCTATAGAAATAAATATAACTACTGACGAATCTTGAGCTTCTCACTTCAAGTTAAAACCTGGCTGATGGTGTAGAAAAACTAATCAAACTGAGCTATCCGGCGCACTTCACGTAACATAACCTCAACGCCCACTACAGTGAGTACAACAACAGACAGATCTACACAACACACAGTTGCAGACACGTCAAAATAGGCTGTATCCGAATTGTTGTACTATGCTATTTTGTGATTTCATACAACTACATAAAATTTGTAGAGGACTACTCTAAACATTAGTCACTTAACCATTTTGTCAAACATCATATTGGAAACATCCGTATAGGCAGCTGTTCACGAATTACACATATGTGCACCTACTTTGTACTCATGTTTCACATGTACTGTACTAGAGACACCGGTTTTCTGTAAATTATTTTAACAATTTCAACCATTTTAATGAGATCGTTTCATTAATATCGCAACAGTTTTTTATGTCATTCTGTCATAAATTTCACTAATTTTTTACATATCAAGATGTATTGTTGTAATATTGAATGTATGCAAAATATCTTATTTTAGATAAACATTTAAATATAAATATTTAATATATACACATGTAACTTAAATTTAACTGTAAAAAATCTACACGAATGTGTGTTGTACAGACCTAAAAACCATTAAATACATATTAATTGAATGAGGACATACAGGTTATAAAACAATATTAACAAGCAGAATAAATATAATTTATTCTAACGGTAAAATCAGAAATATGACAAAAAAAATTCTGCAATTAGGTTATGTCGACCCTCCAATGTTTTCAACTATACCGAGCTGTCTGAAAATTTACTTCCTTCATATTTTACAAAGTAACATCTGTATAGGCTATTCTACAATTGCAGTGTCCTCAATCCTCGGACTTCCTCGGTCCCCTGTCCTCACTCATATTCTAAGCATCGATTGGTCCACGTGATCGGGTGATGTCACAATGTATGTCCTCACATGTCCCCTGTCCTTGTCCTCGGCAAATTCGTAAATTTTTATTTTTTGTCCTCTGTCCCAACACTTGCGTAAAGAAGAAGAATTTTACGTCGTGAATCCACATTCATTTTGTAAACAAACACAAAAATGGAGGCTCATTGAGAGATTACAAATACATTTATTGACCACGTAAATACACTTCATAAAAACCAATACAGAAACTAAAACAAATTTGAATCAAAACGTGGTATGAAGCACTTACTGCTATCTGGTGGCGGTTTCCTGAACGTAGCAGTTGGGACAACTTCGGAAATATATTGTGGCAACAATATTTTCGTGATAGCAGAGAGAACAATGGACACTGGACATTCGCAGACAAAGTGCATGGTATTGTAGCGTAGTAGGCTTATTAATAATTTCAAGGTGCAAACACACACGATTAAGAATAACCTATGCCTTTGCGTTCCTGCTGTAGATTTCTGACTTAAAACGCAACAATTTTAGCCTCGTCTTCAATGATTTTGTGCCTCCGGTAAAATTTATGCTGGATTATGTCAATCGGTTCTTGAATTTTCTCGCAATTCTTGAACAAAAATTAATGCCATTTTCCTAAGACAAAAATTCTGGCCAAATTAACGCCACATCATTACAATTGTAAAATTTACTGTTCTTAAATTCTTTCTGCACTATTAAAATAAAAATACAGAATTAATTTTATCACTACATATCATTATAGTACAGGTTAGAAAAAAAATACGTTTTCTTATGGAAGAGTTTGGCACAGGAAAAATTTCTGCCACAAGTTTAGCTTCAATCGCTAATGTACCAGATAAATACGAAACCAAAGTAAACTGAAATTTAAATAAACTTGGAAATGATAGAAGTCATTAAATTTAATTTTAAAGTGGAAAGAAAAAAATTTCACATTTTAAATTATCAACTTAATGTAACTTAAAATTCAGGAAAGCTCTGTGATTGGTCAGTTTGGTGCATTGCTGATACCAGTGCTCAAGCAGCAGAAATTTTCCTCATGACAAACTTATAACATTGATCTTTCTAACCTGTAGTAGAATTAACCTTACCTAAACCACCGCCATTTTCCAACCAACTTCGATACTCTCGAAACTCTCTTTGCGGTTGAACAATTTTGTTGATACGTACACAATATATATCTCGAATTAAAGTCGCGTCTTACTATGAAACACATAAAAATTGCAAAATTGTTATAATTTCGCAAACATTTATAAATTTCACGATTTCAGACAGGAATTTTCGTGCTAACTACTGTGACCTAAGGCATGACTGATTTGTTAACAAAGTAGAATGTTTATGCGGCAATTTCATTGTTTAAAAAAAATTCAGATCACTTCAGAGCACTTGAAAAAAGTGCACATTTTCAAAAAAAGTGACTAAAAAAGTGACTTTGGTCAAAAATAGTGACTAGAAGTGAAAAAAGTGATCGACTTCAAGGCCTGCAATTGTAAATATTTTTTATCCAAAAAATTTTTTTTCAAGAAAACCCATAGGTATTCTTTATAAAAAAAAAAAAAAAAAAAGCCAGTACTTATACTGTATTGGCTTCTGACATTTCTTGCACAGGCAATGAATGCATTTTGGCTCTTGGCACCAAACAGGTTAAGCCTAAATGAGACCAGAAATCAAACTATCCGTTTTCCATTTCTGTTTCAATTTGATTTACTACGTGATCTGTATTTTTTTTCAATTTACTAAAACATGAAGTTTAATAAATTATATTAACAGAATTTTCATTAGTTAAAAAACTAGCTGAAACCAGGTAATTTTTTTTGTCATAATGTATTAACATTGCAAACTAACTGGGTGACAATCTTATTTTAATGTTTGCTGTAGTTTATGATTTAAAAATGTAATTATGATACAAATAGTAGAAATAAGGAATCATAACCTTAACTTTGTTTAAAGGAACTATAATAATTGTCTGCCTTTTCTTTATGGTTAAAATTTTTCATGTTAGTTTGACGTACTCTGTTGCTGTTGTTTCTTCCTAGGAGTGTAAATGGATCAGCCTTTGGAACATCCTGTTTCTTCTAAAGCTTCCTTAATGCGTTAATAGTATGTGAAAACACTGGAATAAGATCAACACAATGTTTCGCTCACTTTCTTGCAGCCTACTTATAAAGTGTCTTCTATTGTTTTGCCTTCCATACAAATAAGTGTTAAACATAAAATAACACATACAAAAATTTTGTTTCAAAATCAGTCACCATACACAACAAATTGCTTGGCCACGAGACACTGTAGTTTCACACTTGAACCAGTTTATGATGCGGGACAAGGAAAACTGCTGACTAAAGAAAGCCTGTATCTTTTTATTAATCATTCCAGACAAAACCTCATAGTCAGTAAACTCAGCTGTTTAGTAGTAGGGCGAGCACATGACATAATATGCCACACATTTCGCAGCTATAAACAAGAGAACAGCTAAAGCTATTGCGGTGAGGTTGCTTTTAAAAACAGATTTAGCTCATGATGAACAACTTCCTTGTTTTCATTCCCCATCTATCTTCAATAACAAACAAACAAAAAAAAATCTCACTGACCAACTTTTTTATGTTTAAGTTTGTTAGAACACGTGCATAACGTTAGGGGGGGGGGGGGATCCCCATAAGATTTCTTCTTTGACGTCCAATTACAAACCATAAAAATCAGGATTCGATTTTGCTATTGATTAGAAAATTACAATGCGATATTTTTAAGGATGAATGAAAACAGTACCAATAAAATCTTTGCTTTTGAATTTTTTCCACCTCCTAGAATTGTGTAAATGATGAACCAAATATGACTATATCACCCATGCACATTTTGATGATGTACAATATGCAAAAAACTTTATATCATAGCTACAATATGAAAATTTTTGGATTCCTCGCAACAACACATTCCTAAACAAGGACAGTGCTAACGGCAGTTGTAATGCATTGGAAAGAAAGAGTGACTGTCCATATATCTCTGTACTGCAATCTTAAGTGTGAGACACTCAGACACACTATAGTATGCTTAAATATCTACAGTAGAACCTCGATTTTCCACGACTCGACTATCCAATTTGCGGACTATGCACAATTTTTTATGACGCAAATTAATTTTTGCAACGTAACAGTATTTTTTGATGTGCTTGTGAAATTCTGGTAACTTCACAAGATTCCGTCCATATATTCAGTTAAGCATTCACATTTGTGTTTATTACCTTACAGTATAAAGTAAGGCACACTTGTTTTCATTTGTTTGGGTTTACTTTAATCAGAATGAACTGTCCTCTCCTGAGCGCTTGTCCATGTGAGCGGCGTGTACATTCCTACGCGGCAGGAAGGCGACAGCACACGTGCACGATGCGCAGCTTTGTTTACAGTTCAGCACATGTGCACACACGACAGTTGATGGACTAAGTGGTAGAGTTTGGCAGGCATTAGCATTGTTGTAAAACGTTAGTGTTAGGAATCATGTGGGGATCTGCACAAAAACATAAGCAATTGGTATTAACCATACAGAAAAAAATTTAAATTATTGAAAGAGTTTCAGTGCGGGGAAACAATTGCAAAACTTGGACAGATGATGTTAAAAACACTACAGAACGAGACATCATAAAAAATCATGAAAAAAATTCTTCAATTTGTTTCAACAGCAGACAGTTCAAATGACTTGGATAAACGCAAGGCGATGAAAGAAACGACTTTCAGCAGCCCGGACTCCTGTATACTAAAATGGTTTCAGCAGAAGAGGGCAGAGGGCACGCAGAATACGTGTTCAGTCGCAAATCAAAACAAATGGGTCATAATTTTGATAAAATTTACCCTTCATAATTTTAATGGGCGTTATGTTGTGACCGGCCACTTTTGCCTCGCAGCGACACATGTGCCACTTGGCGATCAATAAAACTAGAGCACGCATCTAGTAGATCCTTTATCTTGTCAGCAAGACTCGGACAGAGAAAATTAGGATCTAGGTACCGTAGATTTGTGTGTGCCGCTATTTCTCTAGCAGAAATCAGGAAAAGAAATAATAATACCTTTTGTGGCAATTTCGTTTACATATTTTCTGATTCGCGTGCATGTGTAAAAGCGGCATAAATAATTTCTTTCTTTCAATTGAGCGTTATATTTACTAGAAGTGGCTGAGTAGCTGGCTGCTGGCCGGGCGGCAGAAATAGCGTGCAAGCATGCGATGACCTTGCAAGGTGAGGATGTCGGCTCAGTCCACCGTTGCCAAGTAGTGCACGGCGGACAGCAGCAGCTACTTGCTTTGTCCGCCGCCGTACGTTGTGAATTATTTCGGTGTCTATACTGCCTTGAAAAAAAAAACCACTTACTTTACACCTTCACCTAAATAACATGATTTTTGGTAAAGGGTAACAGTTATATTTCGGGCAGGGTTTAATAATCCCAGCCCCTTTTTATTTTTTAAGATTTTATACCTTCAAAATCATGACTAGTTTTATGTGAGGGGTCTTCTTTAATGGCAACAAATACAGTAAAGTACTGTATGTTAAAATAATCTCTATTCATTAAAGTTGTGTTTCAGAGAATACGTCTGACTGACGTGCAGCAGTCAGATAAATGCTGTAACTGCTACGTGGTAGCAGATAAGATAGCAAGAACTCCCGTTGAACTACGAATAAGTCATGGCACCAGACAAGATAAACTAATGACTCAATCAACCGTGAAATTCAATCATCCGACGGTCTCGTCCCCTGCATTTTCGTGGATAATCGAGGTTCTACTGTAGTTTATGTGAAGCGTGTTTTTTTTTAAATACTTTATGACCATCAACATAATATATCACTGTTCATTACCACATGTATGAATACATGTACTGTATGCTAAACTCTATTGCATATTAGCCTATTGTGTTATATTTCGAGGGCTGAGAAACACACACTAAAGAGTCAAATGCTAGTGCTTGAATAAAAAGAAACCAGATATAGCAAACCTGTTTTCCGTAACTATCAATTTCTTAATTCAGAACCACGCTGAGTTTTGCTTTTTACATACTTGTAAGCAACAGCTTGAGGATAATTTATGAAAACTTCTCTAAATAAAGGGGCAGATCTCACAAAAGCCTTTCGATGTACTGTAGTTACCAGATGCCATGCATAGATTATCTTTTCTTTACTCTTTGACAACAAGGTCATTAGAAACAGGCTCACATAGCTATACTACAAACAATAATTCTGAATTTCGCTAGGAATAGGCCAACCCAGCATTCATTTTGAGTAATTTGCAGAAACCAGACAAACCAAAATCAAAATAGCTAAAGAAGCTGGATTCAACTCAAGTGTCCTCCCCTACTGAGTCTTACAAGGTACATTTCTGTCAATTTACTATTATTATTGGAATTTAAAAATTCTAAAATCACAGTGAACAAAATGAAGTCAATTGGTTTTGAGTTTACTTCAAGTTCGGAGATAAATAAAGATACTTTTATTCCAATTATGACGTTCAAATCCTATAGAATGAAGTTGTTTTATTTGCCAGGGCTACATTTCAAATTCACAATATAAACTACAAAATTTTGCTTACAAACATGACTCTCCTGGAGAATATTCCTTCACTTACAATACAGACAGTACTGTTACAGGGTGGCTAGCAAAACCTGTAAAAAAATTCCCTGACTTTTCCAGGTCAGTTGCTCTTATTTCCCTGACCAACAAAATATCAATAAAATTAACAAGGTTGTAAAATCATGACAATTTTTTTTGTGTAAATATTAAGAATCGTTACTCATAGTGTACCGGCCAAACTATTGATTTTAGACATACAGTTTATTTACAAAAAAAGTTTTTAGGGACGTTATAAGTAGTGATACGTAAAAAAAAACCTTTTTGGTTGGTTAGGTTAAGTTATGTTGTTAGGTTAGGTAACAAATTTTTATGTATGACTACTTCTAATGCCTCTAAAAGCCTTAGGTAAAATTTGTTGTTAGGTTGCCTAATTTAGGTTATAATTTTAATTAAACTAACATAACCTAACCAAACTTTAACTTAACCTAACCTAAAAAAAATCATGTAGGACTACTTATAATGTCTGTAGAAACATTTTTCATAATAAACTATACGTCTAAAATCAATAGTTTGGCCAGTACATAATGATTAGTGATACTTAATATTTTCCCTTTTTTTTTGTGAAGCTGAACACTTCACCTTGCAGAAATTCTATCATATCTTTATTATTTACAAAGCAACAAAGTCCTGGGAATATTCATATACAAAAATTTTCACTTATGTCAATTCACTTTTCACTTTTAAAATGTTGCTTTTGTGAAGTTATGGAGAGAAAAGCTCTCGATACCAGAATTAAAAACATTTAATAAGTTGTCTAAAAACAGACGTGTAATACCTGGTCACTACACCATCACTCTTTGAATCCCAAAAACATACAGTAATGTGCATCCGTTGTTTTTTTAAACTTTGTTCAATGATTCGTTGAAACAAACTACAACTTTCTTCCCCTCTAGCAATTAACTCATTTCATCTATGAAATACGACGTAAGACCAAATATGATGTAAAAACCTATCTTATCTCGCTGTAACTGAGGTTTCCTTGCTGTGACACAAATCTGGAAACATTTACTGTTTCCAAATAGTGCCTTGAAGAATCCTTCGCACCCTCGCATCCTTGAAAAGTGCATCATGAAAGATGCTGCCATTTTTTATTAGTGTCCGAATTCTACCCAGGATCCAAGATGCACCCTTCAACCCATCCTTGACTCAAGGATGCGTGGCAAGAATCTTTATGCCCCTGCGATAGTCATTTGTTTAAATTGGAAATTCGGAAGATATATTTATACACAAATGCACCCTTACCGCGAAGGATGCATTGCTGTGAAGGCTGCGAGTTTTCAGGGATATGAGGATTAATCCTACGAATTCGAAACAGCCATTGTTGTTTCACATGGTACAGATTTGAAAAAACATCTAAGCCGCCTACCTTCACAGTTTAAACCTAAACAGGATTTTCTGCCTTAAATCTGGCTCATAACGGAACGCGGCCTATGTTGCTTAAAGAAAAATTAACATTGCACGAATTTCACCTTGCAGAGTTATCACCAGGATCTTCGTGATTCATTTAAAAGTAGTAGGATAGGTTAACCAATACAGTCTGTTTCTTCCTGTCATGACTGTTTTCCCTAAATTAATTACGTTGTGGAAATAACACTCATTGAACATACCGTACATTTCCAGATATTTTTAATGCACTTAATCATTTTCATGAACACACACGAGATCACGTTATGCTGTAACTTTTTAACACACCTTTGTCACTGCACGAGACAAAAAGTTCAGGCGTGTTCCTCCATTACGTGGTAGAGTAGATAAAATGCAATTTAAATGTGCATGGTAGGTTTGTTCGGGTACTCCGAGATCTCTACCACTTTTGCGATTTTCCTGCTCTTTTCTTGCGATTTTTCAATTTGAGTGTTCGTCTGGCCGGAAGCGTTTTTTTTTGATAGGCTGTTTGGGCATCGAGTGCACTGCAATTTATCGCAGAACGAGCAAGCCCTTTCTGCCCTTGCTGTTGATGAAGAGCAGAAAGTGCAGTGAGATCAAGAGCAGTAAAAGCACGGAAAACTGGAAGATTTGTTCACAAGTGTGTTTGAAGATTATAGTTTGGCACAACGATATTTTCTAAATATGTTGGGTTATCATACAAAAAATGTGGAAAACACAGTAGTAAATGATGATGATAATAACGTAGTTTATATTTATTGTAGACTGCAAGAAAAAAAATCCGGTATGACTTCGGTAATTTTGCTCTTTTGGTTAAAGCTTTGTTAACCCCAAATATATTTTACGTACTAGACTATGATTATCTAAAACC
This sequence comes from Medauroidea extradentata, assembly GCA_003012365.1. Lineage (NCBI taxonomy): Eukaryota > Metazoa > Arthropoda > Insecta > Phasmatodea > Phasmatidae > Medauroidea > Medauroidea extradentata. The sequence continues at coordinate 1,369 of PNEQ01119989.1, read as the reverse complement.
TCGGGAATGTAGGTACAAGTTTAGTTAATCTGTCGGCCGGTGAGTCTTTATAAAATCAAATCACTAGAATATATTGATGCACATTTTTCTTGATGCTACTAAACAGAGGGATTTATTTTATTAGGAAATTGAAGTGTTGTATTATCAGCTCTACATTCAAAACTAATTTCACAGTAGATAGGAAGTGAATTTTTTTACAATGCGTCATGATATATAGGCCTAACACACACACACCCACGCAAGTTAATGCATTTAAATTTAGTAGGTAGCAACTTGATTCTGAAGAAAATTAAACGTTTATTCATTAATTTAGGTACTTATTTAATCTTCAGCCGATTAATACTCGTTGAAAACATTTTGCAGAAGAAATTCTTCAGCGCCTAATAATGCAGTACTCAAGAAAATTTCTTCTCAAAATAACGATCAGCTGATTGACAAACAACACACTTTGTATATTTTGGCGTTCGACTGGAGCAAGAAAATGGCAGTGCCATTTCTGCTCTTTCCTGCTCCTTACAATTCTCAACCTGCTCTCGGTGGCACAAATCTCAGGTCGCCCGAACAAACCTGGTAAGAACAAAAGCGAATTGAGAATCCTATGTTGCCATGTCCACGTCTTCAATTTCTACTACGAACTCTTGGGGAAGAACATTACTGTTTGTAAGGCACTTGGCCTGCCCACCCTATTTATTTTCCAAATTCTGTTTGTGGTGTGAGATGATAGCTTTCTTTGGCATAAACGTAACGTAACTTTCGGTGTAACCATTAAGAACTAAAAGCCTATTTATATGTGTTTCCGGCGTCAGCATAAGTCTAATGGAATCCCGGCATGTCTCGCGATCGCTAGGTATAGAATGAAGATTAGGATGAGTCGCTCGGGAGAACGGGAGACCCGGCTTGCCAGTGTGTAGTGCATCAAAATCACCTAGAATAGCTATTAAGGACCTGTGTATAGTTTAAGTTGTAACCGGGACTTGACACATTTGTCTGTGTAGACCACGGTAAATAAGAGAAGAAAAAGAAAGAGACGTTTATTTATTTGCAATGAGTGTAATGTTATTTGCTGTAATTTGAAATAATTAATTTATGAGCGGTGGGCCGAACCAGCAAACACAAGTACTTCATTTAAATTTGATATAGTGTGTGTGCTAGGCGAGAGCATTAGGTTTTAAACTACAGTAGAATCCCGTCATAGCGAACACGGAAATAGCGAAAACACGGTTATAGCGAAGTCTTTTTGAGGAACCGTCAAAAAATCGCAAAACAATTCCACGAAAAATGTGAATTTTATGAGTAGAAACATGTATGGTGAGTCGTGTGAAGCAGGCTTGCGGCGAGATTCGTGACCGTGTGAAGCAGGCTTGCGGCG
>PNEQ01119988.1:0-10898 GCA_003012365.1 Medauroidea extradentata | reverse complement strand
ACAGGAGTAATTGTGTGCATAACTAATTGTGTTGTGAGAGTTCTAGTTGATTACTGTTATGTGTATTTCGTAGCTTTGTGAGCTATTAAATCCAGTACTTAATTTAACTCTTTTATTTGTAATTATAAGACCTCTATCCCAAAGAACTCATGGGAATTGCCCACATATAAAGTTTGTGCTCTCAAACTTGTAACAATATATTGGTCCAATAAAACATGCTAATTAATTACAAGTTCTGCTGAGTGCTCAGTTTATAGTGAACAGACTATATCAATGTTGATAGATTGTCCAGTAACAAACTGAAGTATAGTAAGTGTATCATAGTGTGCATGGGTTAAAAACTTTCAATATTATGTAGGAAAATTTTTACACGTACCAACCCGCATTTCACATAAGCCTGCACACTGATAAGTTACACAGTCCTGTCACGCTACAATTTTCCGTTATCTTTCGGCAGTTTTAGGCAAGGCCAGTCGCCTTACCTGGTCCAATATGGTACAGCGGTCGACAGACCATGGCGCCGACAAGAGTAGATCACGCTCATTCCAGACGTATTGAACTAGGCTAACATGAAGTTGGGGCCATGATCTTTCATTTATTTCAAATAATTGCAAGTAACTCAAATATTTTTTAACCGAATGATTTGAAAAAAATTTGAGACTGTGTACAGTCTAACGATACACAATTCTGCCTGAGCGTTTATTATTTTTTTTAATAATGCACCGTTTGTTGGCAAAAAAAAAATATTTTACTTCACTTTGGCTTATTTCGACAACAAAATATGTGTTATATCAGGGGCTAAAATCTAAAAATCCATTTGCTGTATTGCAACAGAAAAGTTCATATGCAAACGATGATATGTAAGTGTTAAAACAGTAAGAATGAATTTTTGATATATGTATTAATTTGCGTTAAAAAAAATTTTTTTCAAAACAACTGCAAAATTAAAGAGCGATGCCTTAACCCTCCAAGTGGAGCACTACAGGGGAGGACTGGCTGACGAGTAGAACTTGGGGGAAACCCATCCGACATGCTACTCCTGAGACCCTTTACTCAGCTGCCACTTGGTTTGAGTAGAGATACTATCCACACCTCTGACACACTTTCCAGGTCAGCTAACCTGTCACGCTACAGCCCATATAGCAAACACTATGCCACAGAATATGCAGGAATACAGAAGTGAAACACCCAGCATGATGGCAAAGTCACACACGGTCAGCAAAATGGCTCCACTGGCCAGCAACACGGCAGGAACGCCTACCGTCAGCCAGCAAACGGCAGCTGCCTTGTTAGTCAGCAACCAAGCCAATAGGAAACCTGCTGTAACACGCAGGAGACAAACATAAACGAGGCATGTATCAACAGCCTCTGACAGCCAATAAAGCGGTGAAGTTCGCCCGTATCAAATAAACCGTCACGTCATTTCAAGGCTTTATTACTATTTAATCTGTGACTATACCCCGACTTCACCACCCGACGGTAACAACAGCATTTTGTGGGTATTAAGGGCACCGCCTTCCTGCGCGATAGAGGCCCAGAACTGACTGAGACATAAGAGCAAATCTTGAAGCGCGCATAAACTTCAGTATCGCATCAACGATTCAGCCCTGAACTAGCGTGCAAGCTTCCCGCCGAAACGTTATTACTACAGGACACTAAGCGGAGACCATATAACTGTATTGGTGGAAAGTCTATACCAAAATGTTCTGTTCACGTCGCAAACCTGAGTTTCTCATACATTTGGTTAGTACATTAACTATATCAGTCTGAAAAGTCCGATTTTAGCTATGTTGAAGGCCTTAGAAACTGTTTTTAAATGAACAAGAGTGTCTTAATAATGAGATTCCGACCTTGTCCGAGGTGTGTTATCTTTTCCTACGTTGACGAAATGGGCACATGTGGAACAGTACCGTAACAAAAAACCTGTTTACGAATACAGTGCAACGCGTTTGAGGCGCATTGTAAGCAGTGCCTTTAAGGTTGTTCAAGTGGGGGAAAATCGTAATATTATATTTGTATGAAACAGAGTAAGTTTTGTAGACATTACTTGAGAATACATTTTACTCTTACGATAAAAATCTAGCTCCGCCAGTTTTCCCAAAAATGGCATTTCAAAGACAAATTTGTATATGTTTATTTCGTACAAAACTTGAAAACCAACAAACATAATGAAATGAAATAAACATCACACAAAAACTGCATGTCACAGTCTACGGCTTGAAGCATATATAAACCTATTGTAAAATATTTTTGTATTTAAAAAAATTGTTAAAAGTTAACAAAAAATTCGCAACATTAGAATTTTATTTAAATGCAAAAGTTATTTTTGTAGTTGGTTTTTACATACATCAAGCAGTAGCTCGGAACGTGCAGATATTGTGTAAATTATTTCATTTCATTATGATTATTAGTTTTCAAGATTTGTACAAAGTAAAAAATGTCTCTGAAATGTCACTATAGGAAAACTGGCTAAGCATATTTTTGTAAGAGGAAAATGTACTCCCAAGTAACATCTATAAAAATAACAATACTTCATACAAATATAAAATTGTAATTTTTTCCCACTTGAAAAACCTTAAGGCGCCCGCCTACTGGCCGTGTGTTTGTGCGAGTGAGGCACGGCGCCAAGGGCGATGTTGACCGGCTCATCTGGTGCTTTATCGCCTCTACAGTAAGACACTGAAACGGCGTGCAAGTGGTATCGTAGATCACTCTACACTTTCAATAGTGACCCTATATGTTTTATTAATGAAAACTTTTAAGCAAAGTCCATTGCATTTGGCTGAAGTACTTTCACGTAGATCCCATTAGTAGTTTCTTTTTAAATATTACGTGTTGGAAAATTCCGTTTTTTTTTTTTTAAGCCATTTTGAGAAACTCCGAAATTACTTTTCTATTTAACGTCAAGTTTCGAAAAATACTTTTCCGTCATCGTCTGAAGTGAATTTTCTTTTCATACATTGACACAGTGGGCACATGTGGGATAGTTTCATAAAAAACGTATAAACGAACATACTGTTTAAAGCACTTTTAGCGTGTGGTACGCGCCAGCCTTACGAGATCTTCACAGCGTGTCGGAGTTATGATTATCTGCGCTACAATATTTTCGTGGATAACCGAGCATATATGTATACAACCTCCTACACCTGGATCTAAATGATCTCAGGAGCCAAATCTGTCGAAGTCTACTAAACTAAACGACTCCTAAGAAATGGTACTTCATATCTAGTTTCACAAAAAAAACTTATACATACATATATACTTCACAACGTATACCATGTCCATGTTAATAGCAGCCAGTAAACATAATGCAACATCAAATATTGTATAGAAAATATATTAGAAACAATATTTTGCTACTCTTGGATAGTCGGTATTTCGCAGATCCAGCAATCGAGAACTAATATTTAAAAAACATGCAGATGTAATCTTCCTTGTTTAACGCGCGGAGACAGTGAAGCGATAATGTTCAACTTCCCATACTCTACGGTAATAGCATCGCTCCTATTCACGGCGCGCCAAGCTGGCGTACAATTTTTCGTACTACTCTATTTCCTATGGGACTGAAAGCGGTGACCCTATAATTTTGTTGGTGGAAAATTTGTAATAAAGTCCATCGCATGCTTCCAAAGTTTTGTTTTACAAATCCGGGTAGTATTTTTTCAGTTACAGCTGTCTTAAAAAAACAGGTTTTAGCCATTTTGAGGGTCCCCAAAAATGTATTTCTAAGCATGTTGCATTTTTAAAATGATAGAAGCCTTGTTTTAACCGTGTGTTCTTTTCGTATTTGAACATATTGTGGAGAAGTTCAGCTGTTTCGCGTAGAAAAGAGTAGGTGCAGCACTATACAACAGCCGTTCATGCGTCAGGTCTTAATTGAAACCTGCATCGAAGGTTTTACGGATCCAGGAGTATGCCTACGCGATATATTCACATTATAAATGAAGTATTACAACCTAAGACTAACGTAGCATTAAAATGGGAAGCAGCAAACAATTCTGCTAACAGCGCAGACGCAATTAATGTAATTTGTTACCGATGAAACAGCCATATTTTTTCCTCCTACTAACATGGTTGTGAACTATGACCTTGGAGCCCGTATAGTAATGATAATGGTTTAATTACAGGGCCCCGACTCCACAACGGACGTAACAGACGATCAGAAGAACCTGTTCCAGGACTGTTGTTGGAAAACAAATATTTTATTCCAGGTAAGCTGTTATTCTGAGGCTAGAAAAGGGACCTTCAACATTATTTTACCATCGGGCCGAATGCTGGTAAAAGCAAGCAGCGCACAGATTTTTCAAATCACATGTAGTGCTTTACCAAAATCGTATATTATTCCAAAGTGGTTATAGTTTACAGATAGTACGTTTATTCAACCGGTAGCATGCGAGCCTTTAGAGGATTTGTACGTTGTGCATTAACGTTATTGCAGCATGCAGCGTTAATTAGTTTCTATTCGAAACTGCTAAACTTATTCGCGAAACGTTTATGTACGACAAGAACACACAATTTACACATTTTTATCCTTTAAAAATACAGCAAGATTTTTAAAAACATGATTTTGGGGTACAACAAACAGGCTTAAAACGGGGGGAAAACAGACTGTGGTATGTACAAAAATTCCGCCCTACGACATTTATGTATGTAGCCGGCCTCCATAGGTTAGGAGCCGGTCTACGGTTCAAGAGACCCTGGGTTCGAATCACGGCTCGGACATGGCTTTAGTCTTGTCCCTTCACCTCGCTTCATTCACACCCATGCATCGAAGGTGGAAATTCGACACCGGAGGGCCGTAAAACCCTCTCATCTCACCACCACATATGTAGCGGATTACGGGTTCCTCACAATGCAAGCAACTACAGGCGGATATATTAAGTCACGAAGTTATCCTGTGATGGACAAAATGGTTCAACAGAGACAAGAGTAGAGTTTTCGAGACCCTGACCTAGCCTACTTGCAGGCTTTCAGACATTACATGGTTATCAAGCAAACTTGATCGCACATCTCAGCAAACTTGAGGGCGTCACCTCCCATGCGCATAAAATACACTGTAATGTGTGTGGCAATACATTGCCCATTGCAAGATAACACACTTCCGATAATGACGGAATGTAATTGGGCGCCACCTCCCATGCGTATAAAATACACTGTAATGTGTGTGGCAATACATTGCCCATTGCAAGATAACACACTTCCGATAATGACGGAATGTAATTGGTAAGACACTATGACCATCAAAACCAATGTTACCAAGCCCTCGACATAGCTGAAAACAGCCGTACTTCAAGATGTATACCAATCGTTTGTAGTGCATGTGAAAGTTACGCCTAAACGTGTACTGAACTTTGCTACCGACTTTCCACCAGTAAAATTACGTGAATGCACTGCTTAAAAGTACTGTTACGTGCTGCCCTGGCTATAAACATATTGTGTAACCTTGGGGGACAGTCTGAGACGACCAGTGATGTCATGGGTTTTCGCAGCTATGTCGCAACTCCCGAGAGACGTCATTGGGATTCCCCGATGACGCCGATGTGTATACGTGACTACCAACAGGTAATGTCTTTCTTTAGACCTCTGGTCATCAACTTGCGTCACCGATTGACGTCAATAAAGGGACTGTATAAAAGCCTCAGAACTGTGCAATATGATTCTGTCTGGAGTCTTAGTGAGTCGTGGAGAGTCTGAAGTCTGAAGAGGATCAGAATGAGTTTATAGTCCGCGAGTATGAAGTAAGAACCGAAGGTGGTGTGTCGGCGCGACTTAGCTGACGAGGTGTGACGTCTCGAGGATGGCAACACGGCGGCGGTGGTCGGTGTCGAGGCTGAGTAACATCAGCGCCCTGCAGAAGGGACAGACAACACCAAGGTGTTGTGTCGGTGCGGCTGAGCTGACGAGGAATGGCGTCTCGAGGATAGCAACACGGCGGAGGTGGTCGGCGGCGTCGAGGCTGCGTGACGGCAGCGGGCTGAAGGAAGGACGAACAACAGTTGCGGTGTTGTGTTGGAGTGCTGCAGAGGTGGTGAGCTGTGGAGAACAACACTAACAGTGCTGTGTCTCGGAGGGCAGTAACTGGCTACGCTACTTGAGGAAACTGTCTACCAGGTGATTCAAGATAAGGAGTGCTTCGAGAGTTCGATATTGATCCTGCTCGGAGGAGGGGCTAAGCTTGTGCAGAGAGGCTGGTGAGGACATCTTGGTGATGTCAGGACGACGTCTTGGTGACGTTGGAGTCTACTGCGAGGCTATAGGCACATACCTTCGGAGCAGTACTGAGAGAGTGAGACAAGAGGGCTTCTGCTGCGGGTGGACAGGTAAAGGAGGTGCGCGACGGGAGTCGAACCGAAGACCTCAAGAGCGAAGACAGTGGTGCACTCTGGGTGCTGCACAGTACATGGTGAGCCATCCTCACTTCGGACTGATAAGGTTGTGCATTGTCACTATTTGAGAGACTGTTTGGATATGTTACTGAATTTGTATTGCGGTTTGTAGTCTTTGATTAATGGTAAACATTCTTGTTCTTTAAATGTCAAAGTTAATAAACATTTCTGTAGCACAGCAGTAATTGTGTGTATAACTAATTGTGTTGTGAAAGTTATAGTTGATTGCTGTTTTGTGTATTTCGTAGTTTTGTGAGCTATTAAATACAGCACTTAATTTAACTCTTTAATTTATAATTATAAGACCTCTATCCCAAAGAACTCATGAGAATTGCCCACATTTAAGTTTTGGCTTAAACTTGTAACAGTACCATAGTAAAAAATGGACAGGCGGGAATCTTGCAGACTAGTTCACCGCTTGGTTCGTTAGGCGATGGGCATCTTAAGCGCGCTTCAAGGTCACCCTTATAGCACCGTCACTTTTGAGCCTCTAGCATACAGGTTGACGGCACCCTTAACATTTAGAGGCCGAAGGAAAATTTTGTTGAGGTGTCCCCTTTTTATACATGTTGTAATTAACTGTTGCCACAACTAAAAAAAAACTATATTCGAAGCTAAAACTTAAATATTGTTGTAATATCTACTTTAATTTAGTTTCCTCGAGCCCATACTATCAGGAAAATGAGCGAGGTGGCGCAACGGAAACACGTTGGAATCCTATTTCGAATGAACCCTGGCTTCCATTATGGGCGCCATCCTGATTTAGGTTATCAACCGTTTCCCGAAACCGCTCCAGACAAATGCTTGGACTATTCTTTAACAAAGGCGATGGCCGATTCCTCTCCCAGTTTGTCCTTGTCTGAAGTTGTGCATCACTATCTCTTACGACCTCCCTGTCAACACTAGGTAGGACGTGTCTCCATCCAGAAAGTAAACGTGGTTACAAAACTGAAATTATAGCACTTGAATAACTTTTGACATTACGATAGCTTTCAATAGACCTACATAGCTTCTTATGGAGTCGTACACAACGGAGTCGGCAAAGGTAAAGTCAAACAGCTCTGACGTTACGTTTTCGGAAAACTCAAAGGTCAAAAACAAAATAGCCGCTTGTACAGAACCAATATGCGTGTTTGTTATTATGAAGTGTTTTATTTCCATCGTTTTACTATGCAACCATAGTAATTCATGAAAAATGAAACACATATGTCTTAAATGTATTCTGAGAAAATTGTAAAAGCGTTACTGAAGTATACGTCAACAGATGACGTTGATTTTTATCTCCACGAAAGAAAGAAGAATCTTGCGTAAAATTTTAGATGCAACCAGGAACAAAGACGGTAATTGGGTTTTGACGCCAAATAAGAACTATAAAGGTTCGGCCTTAAAATAACAGACGAGATCAGAAAAAAAACGAGTTGCCTTCTATGGAAATCTACAGCGAATGGAGGGAGACAGATTAACAAAGAATATCATACATTCTATCAAAATAGAAGAACAGGCACAAAAAATGGGTGGAGAGACAAGGAACGACTTAGATGAAATACAGAGTGACCAGGAAGCCTTACTCCACAGAGACAATTTCCAACAAGAAGTCAAGAGATTCGAAAGTTTTTAGGAGGATAAAACGAACAGACCAAACGGAGTCAAATAGTCAAAAGAGAGAAAAAGAGCTCATTTTGAATAAAGAATTTCGGAGAAGAGAAAAGCATTGTTAGATTACCGCGATCCTTAGTTGGCCAGTAACGGGGAAAATATTGTATTACAATATTTTCATATAGAAAAAAAATTTAATTGCTTTTAAACGGTCGTTAAGTTATTTTAATGTTGCGTTTTTATTACGTATTGGCAAAATACTTAAAAGTAACGAAAACTTAAGTCGAATGCTTCAGTGTTCGACTATGTAAATATGTACTTTCAGAGACTGTCACCTCTTTAGTTAACGTTATACATTTTCATTTAATAAATTATAGGTGTGACGGATTACTGACAAAGTCTCATAACAAAAACATTATGTGTGTATTTATGGACTAAATCTATACTAGGCTTTATTAAGTCTGTTATCTGGTGACAGAGAATTATCTTATATTTTGAATTAGATTAATTAGTCCATAACTACACTTTAATATTTCGAATGCAATGTGTTAAATGAAAGGAAACGTAATTAGCTAGGTCCCCATTGAAATGTGTTCAAATAATCCTTGTTAAATTTGGAATCCGGAAGACACTAAGAACAATTCTGCATGCTCAGTGACACAGGCCTGGCAAACTCGGCGCCTTGATATGAAACGCCAAGGGTGAGTTTCGGTGGTGTCCCTCGGGAAGAAGTATGGCAGGACCGCTGGAAGGAGGGGGTGGGGAGAGACACCAACCTAACTACTCATTCCAGAGAGCACAACGTGACTGTGGAATGTTTTAATTACATAGCCCGCAGCTTTACAGGCAAGCTGGTGGCCCCGGGAGCCTCGGGTCTTGCTACAGGAACACGCCAGACGACCGCAGTGTTGCCAAGCAAGTAGTTCTACAACTAGAACTTGTGTTACACGACAGCAAGTTGGTAAAAATAAGAACGTAGTGGGAGGCGCTAGCGAGAAATCTAGCAAGTTTTTAAATTTCATCTTATTTTTTTATATATATTTTTAAAAAAACTGTACCAAATGTCAATGAACATTTTGATGACATTTTAGCAGTTGGTCTTAAAGTACATTAATGCAATTGTGTTAATTGATCCCAATCAAACGCAATGCTGCATATTCCATAATAAAGGAATATAAGTACGGTTTTATCGTATATGTGTGGTTTTTGTATAAGTTTTTCGATCGAACATTCTTCGTGCTGCTGGCAACACTGGACACGCGACTAGTCGCTGAGTCTTAGAGACCTTCATCACCGCACGTCCTTCGCTCTTTGCTGCCGAGATAAAAAAAAATTATTCGTAAATTTTGTTGCCTTAAAACTTTTTTTAAATTCTAAACATTCGTTTCGGAGATTTTTAAGTTTTCATGCTGTAAATAATGGCCTCTTTTTCGGCGTAAAACATCTTATTTGTGATGGTTCCAAAAACAATTGAAAGATTTACTTTTATGCATTATCCTACAAAGACAAGGAAACTTTAACTTTTTTAAACGGCAAAAAAAAAAAAAAATACATAGGCCTATCGGATGTGTTTTTAAAATAATGAATATTTTTCAACTGATCAGCGTTAAGACAAATCGGGAACAAAAATTACTCCAAAAAAGTTAGTATAAAGGAAATATACAAGTCTTTGGAAATTAATACCAAAAAATTAAAGGTAACAGTCATTACCAACTTCGTGTGCAAACATTTAGCCAGAGTGACATATTCCTAAAGGTACAATATTTCAGCCGACAAGTGGTACACATGTAACTCATTACTTGAGTATTGTTCGCAATGTTAACAAAATCTATTATCGATTATTGCTACCAGCTGTAGATTTTATATGATTGCATTGACTTTAAAAAAAAAACGTATAATTTCATGAAATGTGTAATTATAATTTATGTCACACAACCTCTTACTACAGATGGTGCCAGCCACCATGACTAATAGGTACATTATTTATTTGTTACAGCATTTTTAAGTACTAAGACGTAACTGATAAAACTAGGCTTAGTTATCATCGGTAAGTAAATGCTGTTATTTTATATAAATGTTTTAATTTTTCAATACTGTTTACTGTCGTTCGGTATTAATATATGTTATATTGTTAGTAGTAAAACTACCTATTAAGATTGCACTGATTAACTGGTTCTCAGAGTATCTGTGCAACATTGGGTGTGTTTAGCACTTTGAATAACAAACGTTTTTGTAGGACAAACTTTTTTGGAACATAATGTCAACTCTGGCAATCAAGAATGGATAAATGAGATTTCAACATCACTTTTTCTGGTGTTTACCGTGCATACTAAGACATATATTTTATTTGTTTTAGGAAAAAGAGTACGTTTTAGGCGAGTAAACGAGGTATTTGTAGGCAAAACCGTAAATCGGTCAGGTGTTTGAGTTAATTATAAATAATTAAATTCAATTTTTAACACTGGCAAATGAGCTATTTTTTTAATATTATCCATGTCTTCCTATTCTCCGTGCGTTGCCCGGCATTAATTAACAAGATAATCGAGATTTTATAATGTATTGTAGGCACATAAATGCGCTGTATTTGGTTCAAAACAAAGAATTAAAAAATCAAGATCTTGATAATTTATAATTAAATGTTCATTTAATATGTCGTAGGGTTGAAAATCGAAAGCGTTTTATTTATTACTAGCAGTCCCCCGCGGCTTTGCTCGCGGGTATTATTCGTAACTGATAATATTTACTTTAATTGAAAAACCTCTTTGTACACAAGATTGGTACTTCAGTCATCAAGTGTTAGAATGTCCAAGCGGCTAGTTGAACTAATTCTGCAGAAGGATAAGTAGCTATAGCTGTCCATGCGAAAAGCAGTCTTAAGTTTGTCCCTGCCACTAACAGCGACTTCGCCTGGGCCTT
>PNEQ01119987.1:0-10896 GCA_003012365.1 Medauroidea extradentata | reverse complement strand
TAGAAGACAGTTCCTGAAACAGTTAGTGAGAAAATTGACATGTGAGCATGTTGAGTGTCGAGCGCAAAGTTCCAGAGGGATTCCTTTGTCATTGCAGCTGAAGCTACAAGGACAAAAGGAACAATTGGAAACAGACTCTGGTAGAGAAGAACACGGAAAGAGAAAATAATGTGAACCTTGTACTCGTGCAAAGAAAATACGCCTCAGTAAATATCACTGCGTAAAATGCAATAAATGGCTGTGCCTGCAACATGCAAAAATTGTGTGTTCTGATTGTGTTACTGCCACGGCACCTCAATGTGATGACTGAACTGTTGTTTTATATTTTGGACTAAAACAGTGATTACAATAATGTGTAGAAATGTATGTGAAAGTAAATTTTGGGATATAAATTTTTTGTGGTGATTTGCTAAAGGAAATGTGTGTGCCACTAGTAAACTGTAATAGTGACTAAAACAATTACTGTAGGAATTCCATTATTATTACAACTGGATCTACAAGAGGTTAAAAACAAAAGAAAGAAATATTCATAAAGATACCAATTCGCAAAATGGTTATGGTGTTATTGCACAAATAAACTGTGTCTTAGTTAATATTATTGCTTAAAATATTAAAGGAATTTATGTTTATAGCTAAATACAATGTGTTCTAAATCTGTGTAACGACTAAGTTGCCTAAATATAATGACTTAAAAAAAATTTTTTTTGCCAAAAACTGTGTTATACTTTAAAATATTTTTATAAAATGCAGAAATGCTATAAATAGTATAAACATATTTTTTTTAAAGAGATAAATGGTTTTTGTGAAAACATGTATCTGCTAGATACATTGCGTGTAACCATGTCAAAATTCCATTGCGTGTGACGCAGGGTTAAAAAGAAACAGTATTAAGTGTATGATATTAAAAAACACATCTTCAAGTGAATATAAAAATTACTTTCTGTATATTTTCTGCTGCCTTTTATTCATTAACCAACAGGTTATGGGCCCAGAAGGCATTGAGAAATAACAGAAAGGTTGGGTTTTGAATTTATACTGTTTAATTTTAACGAAGATGGAATCAACACCACAAGTCACAAAATTGAAAGGCGAGTCAAACTGGAACATTTGGAAATTTCAGATTACTATCGCAGCTGAAGCGAAAGGATATGACAAGGTGTTGTTCGGTAAAGAATCCAAACCAAAAGAAGGTAAGGAATTAGATTTATGGCAAGCCAAGGATTGTAAAGCAAAAGAGCTGTTAGTCAGTAGAATGGATGAGGAACCAATAATGCATATTTTAAATTGCACACATACTGTTGAAATGTGGTTAAAATTATTGTCAATATATGAACAAAAATCTGATACTAGTATTCACTTACTGCACGAAAAATTTTTTAAGTATACTTATGAAGGAAAAGGTATAGCTTCACATATATCAGCTATCACAGATATTGTTTTAAAATTAAAACAGCAGGGAGAACAAGTATCTGATAGACAAATTATGATGAAAATTGTAATGTCATTTCCAGTTAAAATGTCGTATTTTGTAACTTCATGGGAATCTGTTGATCCACAATTAAACAAACCATAGATGAACTAACTTCTCGTTTGATTATTGAAGAAAATAGATTAAAATCAATAGAAAATAACGACAAAAATTCAGATAAAGCTTTTGCTATACAACCATTTCATGAAAAATGTTCACTTTGTCATAAAACTAACCATACTAGCAACAAATGTTTCAAAAATCCCATCAACAGATCAAAGATAATTTGTCATTTTTGTTCAAAACCAGGGCATTTCCAAAAGCATTGCACATTTCGAATTAATAAAGAAACTCTAAACATGAAAATTAAAGTCAAATGCAAAAAAAGTAAAACTGGCAAATCAAAAGATATGAACAATGCTTTTACTAGTCTAGCATTGTATAATACAACTGAAGAAAGTCTTGACGCAGAATACTTCTATTTGGACAGTGGTGCAAGTCAACACATGAGCCCCCAAAAGAAGTATTTTCATAATTATGAAGAATGTTGTTCAAAAGTTAAGTTAGGAGATGGACGATTTGTTGAAGTTGCTGGTTTTGGCGACATAAATGTTACGTGCTTTGTGAATGGAAAGCCGGTGAGAAATGTGCTTAAAAATGTATTGCATGTTCCTGAGTTAAAGCTTAATCTTTTTTCTGTTTCTCAGGCTTTGTCTAAAGGGCATGTTCTGTTTGGACAGGAAGATATTTGTAGATTAGAGAAAAATAATAACATTACGGCCATATCCAAGTTAAAAGGCAAAGTTTATATATTAGATATGACCGTTGATATTGAAGTTGTTGCTTCTTCTATGGAAACCAAACCGCCAGTAAATGAAAAATCTTTAATTTCTTGGCATCAAAAGTTCGCCCATCAAAATATCAAGCACGTAAAAGAGATTCTGTCAAAATTAAACATAGAGTATACAAATGAAAATAATTTTATTTGTGAAGCATGTATTATGGGCAAACAACAACAACTGCCATTCAACAGGAGTGATAAAAAATATTCTCATCCTTGTGAACTGATACATGTCGACCTTTGCGGACCAATGGAGGTCAAAAGTATTGGTGGATCAAAATATTTTCTTTTAATGAAGGATGACTACTCTCATTTTGAAACTGTTTACATGCTCAAATCAAAGTCTGAAGTGCCTCAAATGTTGAAGAAATTCTTAGTCTTATCTGAAAGGGACACTGGTCATAAAGTGAAGACAATCAGATCAGATAATGGGACTGAAGTAGTTAATGAAGTAGTAAGAAGTTTGTTAGAATCGGAAGGCATTCGGCATCAGACTTCAGCTCCTTATTGTCCGCAACAAAATGGGAAAATTGAGAGAGATGCAAACAGTTGTGGAAGCAACTAGATCAATGACTTTATCTTCTGGACTTGAAAAAAGATTTTGGGCGGAAGCAGTAAATACTGCGACATACGTTCTGAATTTGACTGGGACTAGTAGTATAAAAGACAAAACTCCATATGAATTATGGTTTGGCCAAGAAATTAATCTTGATCGTTTGAAAATTTTTGGAGAAGAGGTAATCGTTCATATTCCTGATTGCAAAAGAAAAAAATGGGACGCAAAAGGAAAGAAAGGTATATTTGTAGGTTATGAAGAGAACAGTAAAGCATACAGAATATATTTCCCTGATGGAAAAGTTGAAGTATCCAGAAACGTAATATTCTTGCCACCAAATTAAAAATATAAAAATGGAAGAAATGAATACTCCTTGAGTCCATTTCCGGATGAAGAGTTTCTCCTTGAAGAGAAAGATGAAGAGTTCCACTTTGAAGAGAAAGATGAAGACAATTTTCACCTTGAAGATAAAAATGAAGAGACAGAAACAATTAGAGGTTTGACAGAAGACATCTCAAAAGAAGGCGAAACTGAAACACCAAACTCAGATCAAGAAAACTTGCCTAGAATACTTTGTGATCCTTCGACTATCAAACCACCTAAAAAATTTAATGATTTTGAAACATGTTTTTTAGCTGCAAAAGAAGAATCACTAACTTATAAAGGAGTAACTGAAGGACCTGAAAAGGACAAGTGGTTAGAAGCAATCAAAATTGAACTAGACGCCATAAAAGAAAATGGAGTATGGAAGGAAGTTTTGTTGCCTCCGGGAAAATAAACAGTGGACTGCAAAATGGTTTTTCGTAAAAAGAAAATTAATGATCATGAAGTACAATATAAAGCAAGACTTGTAGCGCGAGGTTTTCAACAAATAGAAAACTTTGATTTAACAGAAATATTTTCACCCGTTGTCAAACTACCAACCCTTCGGATATTACTGGCAGTAGCAAATCACTATGACATGTATATTCACCAGATGGATGTTAAAAACGCCTTTTTATATGGCGAGATTCAAGAAGAAGTTTATTTATCTAAACCAGATGGAATACAACAAGATGGAAAAGTTCTGAAATTATCAAAACCACTCTATGGATTGAAGAAGTCACCGAAGGATTGGAACACAAAATTCAATTCGTTTATGATAAATGAAGGTTTTCAAAGGTCGAAATCTGATTATTGTCTCTATATTAAACATGAGGGAGGCGATCTATTATATGTCCTGTTGTATGTGGACTATATTTTAATTATTTCCTCCAAAGAAAGTGCCACAGGTAAACTGAAACAAATATTAAAAGAAAACTTTAAAATGAAGGATTTCGAAGATAATATAAATTATATTGGTTTAGCAATAAATCACCACAGAGAAGAAGATCAAATTGAAATAGATCAAATTTCGTACCTAGAATTGTTGCTAAAAAAACTTTGAAATGGAAAGTTGCAGATCAACACATCTTCCTATGAATCCAAAATTTAGAAATATTGAATGTGATTCAGTTGACGAAAACCTAGCTAAAAAATGTAGAAGAATAGTTGGATCACTGATGTATGCTGTACTTGGAAGCAGGCCTGATTTAGTAATATCTGTTAATATTTTAAGTCGCTATCAAAGTCGACCTTCTGAAAATTTACTCCAAAAGCTGAAAAGAATTTTAAGATATGTCAAGGGAACATTAAATCGAAAATTGATTTATAAGAAAATTGAAGATGCACCAGCCATTGAAGGTTTCGTTGATTCTGATTGGGCTGGAGATACCGATTCACGTCGTTCAACTACAGGATACTTATTCAAGGTATTTGGATGTTCAGTATCATGGCTGTCCAGCAAGCAAAAGGTAGTAGCACTTTCTTTGACAGAATCAGAATATATTGCCTTGAGTGCTGCTGTGCGTGAAGGCTGCTGGATCAACAATATTTTAATGGAACTTAAAATTCCTAACACTACTCCGTTCATTATTCATGAAGATAACCAGGCGACAATCTGTATTGCGAAGAATCCAGAAGCTCACAAGAGAATGAAACACATTGACGTCAAATATCATTTTATTCGAGAAAAGATTTTGGAGGGGACTGTTAAGTTGGAATACATAAGTTCAAAGGACCAAATAGCAGACAGTCTGACTAAACCTGTGTCAAGAATAATTCTTGATAAATTTTCTTCTAAAACAGGGCTTGTGTAAATTCAAAATCATTTTTAAACAGGTTTAGTGTCATGTAATTTTTTATTCTTTCCATACTTAAGTTTATGTTAATCATTTTACTGAGGGAGGGTGTTGGAATAGCAATAAAATGTTTTGTAAATGCTTATTCTATGGAAGAATATGCACAGATAATTAGCACATCTCCATGTAAATGTTTGTTTAAAAAGAAACAGCATTAAGTATATGATATTAAAAAACACATCTTCAAGTGAATATAAAAATTACTTTCTGTACATTTTCTGCTGCCTTTTATTCATTAACCAACACTAACAAAATTTAGTTTGGAATTACTGAAGTATAGTACCATCACAATACTGTTTTCGCTAATAGGTAACAACAGAAAAGCGGATTCAATCCATAAATGTTTTAACAAACAAACAAATAATTACAACTTGGTTTTAAAAAGAATAAATAAACAGTGATGATAACCAAAAATACAATTCCAGATAATCTCCGGCCAAGGAAATGATAACAGCAAGTTAATGTTAGCAGTATTTAATAAAACATTCTTTATTTTTTTTTTACGAAATTTATTATATATACACAAACAGTCTTTCTAAGATGTTAAGACAAGTGTATTTAAAACTTTCACAAATAAAAAACAAACCACAATTTACAACAGGCATTTTGAACAACCAAGTGAAACATTCATGTTAAAGCAAAATGATTGTTTTAAATAACTTACATCAGCTCCAACAGCATTTTTGTCAACGTGTGGACCAACTCCTCGAAGCCTAAAACCACGCACTGAAGATGGCCCTCCAAGGAAGAATTTATCACATATGCTGACTGTTTTATCACTGAATCGATTCAGGTAACCAGCCTGGATGCAAGTCTGTACAACCTTTAAAACAAATACACAACTTTTATGGTACAGTACTATTACAGGTACAGTAAGAACACAATAATAATTTTACATACCACACTGTACACATGCAGAATATATAATATCAATATATTATAAAAGTATGGAATGTCAAATATGCATTGTTAATTATGTCTATGTTTATTGTATAATTATAGTTAAACCTTTGTTACATGTAAGTGGTAGCTGTTTTCTCTATGAATCAATGGATTAACAAAAGAGAAAAAAATACGTCAATAAAGATGGTGGACTGTCATATCGTGTTTATTTGAGTGAAATAATAAATATTCTCTTTTCAAGTTGTTATTTCAGTAATGAGTAATGAGTAATTTATTGTGATTGTGAACATGCATAGCCTACTGCAGAGATGCCAAAGATACCAAAGCTTTCAGTAGTAATTTAGAAAATAATTCGTAATTTCCATAGTGAACATGTTATCTGAAATGTGTATACACAAATCACATTACATATTCGTCCGCAACACCGGGACTTGTTGGAACTACAGCATCACTTACATCTGGAAGTTTTTAACTTCGAAAATGCTTGACTTTTTGTGAATAAATATGACGGCGACAATCATCTTTGCCACCGTGTTTACAATAAAGTCACATTTGCACAATACACAAAACACTTGTTGATATATGTATATTTGAGGCACTTAAACCAAAAGTCAAATCAGCTGTTACTGCCACAGGTTAACAAAAATCAACTAGGTACATTGATTCTGAGAATTACTTGTGATGAATGAAATACACCAAAATGTGAATTTCATCAGCTCTGAACAGTCTACCATGGCAATAAAAAAAATGGCTTCAAATTAGGTTTAATGTTTTTTATTACCTAAGAAAAAAATGGTAAAAAATGTTTGCTAATGTGAAAGAATGGTACGGTAACTCCTGTCAAGACCCGTAGCTACATAGGCAACTATAGTGCGTCTCACACTTATACTACAATAAAGAGTTATACGAGTATTCACCCCTCTTTTTAATGTACATAACTGCCATGAGCACTGTCCTTGTTTCTAAAAATCCAAAAATTTCACATTGTAACTTTTATCCTAAAATTTTTGCATATTGTACAGCATAGAAATGTACATAAGATGATGCATTTGTTTCACCATTTGCACCAATCTAAAGGCTGTTTTCATGCATCATTAACTGTATCACATCATAACTTCAAAATTAATGGTAAAATCATATTCAAATTTTTATGGTTCATAACTTCATGTGTCTAAGACACCCAATTAAAAAATCAGACTAAAATTATTCTTTCTTAATATTATAGAAATTATTTTTATTGTTTACGTTAGATAGGGGATGAAATCAAGAAAGTTGTTCATAATAAGCTGAAAAAATTTTTATAAGCTAACAACACTACAATATCTTCGACAGTTCTCTTGTTTATAGCATGAAATATGTTACCTAATAGGTTAACAATGAACCATTTACACTCTTAGGAATAAACAACAGTAAAATGGTACCTTTAACCAACTTGCAAAGTTGAAACAATAAATAAAAGGCACATGAAGTCCCCTTAAATAAATTTCTGCTGCTTGTGTAGTAGTTATTTTCTTTGTTCAATGAAAATGCATTAATATCAAAGCTACTTAAAAAAAATTGTATAAATGTCATTTAAAAACAATAATGGTAATAATTTGGATAAATCAAATATTAAAATAAACAATACACATATTTATAGAACATATAATACAACATTTCTGGATGTTTATACATATCACAAGTTAAACTAGATAGAACATATCAATATGATAAGCAAAAAATTGGCATCAGGATGTTTTGTTCTTAGATATTTGAAGACAGTCATTACTGTAACACAAATTTCTGATATCTACTCTCTTTTGGCTTAAAAAGTAAGTACAGTATCACCAAAATAGTGGGAATGAAGGATTGTACCTAAAGTTGAAATCACTGCTAAATGTTTATATGCTTTGGTTTAGTAAAATTCCTTAATATTAAATGTAATTTTAGCAAAAGTTTGACAAAAACTGCCAGATTTTCCAGTTTATACACTGCATTTTGCTTTCCATCATCAATTTCATAATCATCAACATTACCCCAACCAAATCTTGTCATCAGACGAATGCTACTTGTATGGACAAAGTCTCATGTTTTGTCAAAAGTAGTTATTGAGGAGTGTTTGTGGGAAACGATATAAGTGCCAGAAAATAACGTTTTGAGGTTTTCCATTGAAATAATTATATGTCCTGTTGCTAATACCGTAGGAAGTAATATAAGTGCCAGTAATAAATTGTTCAGCTCAAACAAACATCCGTAGAATGCACTTGGTGTAACTCCATAACTGTTGACGTGGAGAATGATACGATTGTCATTTGAAGTAACATTTTTCGAAATATTTTCTGTAACATTTCTTTTCATACATACAATCCTGTAAATAAATGTAACACAGTATTTGAATTACAAAATTATTTGTGACAGGCTTTATTTTTCTGTTCTTTATTTCCTGAAAAACTTACTATTTGGCACTTATATTGTTTCCCACAAACACTCCTCAATTAACAAAAGGTATGCGTGAATAATTATTTCTTTGCCTGTAACTAATAACCTAATGAATTCATGTCAGTGGAGTATGTGAACTGTTTCTTATTTTAAAGTAATAGAGTCCCAATTTAAAGAACTCTGGAATAACGAAAACAGCGATTTAATGAATGGATTTTTAGGAATCTTCAAAAAATAACAAAAAAATATATTAAGTAATTAAGTGACTTTGATAAAATGGAATATTAATTGTAATGTAAGTCTCTTAAAAATACTAGCACTAGCCGCAGTGAGCATGTACTTAGTTCTCAATAGAAAAGCTTAAACCATACGCTGAGAAACAAAAAAAAGTTGTTAAAATTTGTTGAAAACTTCGGCCGCAGAAGTGATTTTGAGATAAGAATGTGCGGACATGGCCGAGCGAACGACTCCGTGTTGCATAACAAGCGAGCGCCTAGATCCTCACCCTAACAGCTGGCGAGTGAACGAGCAGCTAGGTACACAGTCTGTACAGCGCGGCGGTGGACAACTCAAGAACTAATTCACAGATACTGCTTTGCGCCTCCGTTAGAATGCGCTGCAGAACAGCGTGCTCTATTAATTCTATTACCGATAGAATGCAGTGGTGTCCAGCGTGATTATTTACTCTAGCTCTGGAACTTGCAAGCAGCAGAGAGCTGCTTGCGTGGGGAACTGGAATCCGTCGGAATTTGGACATTGAGGTGGCTAAGCCCTTGTCAGGCCTGGCTAGCAGCTGTAGCTTCGGGATGGTGCACCTAAAACCAGCCCGAAGATTTTGGAGGATATATAGGGATTGGGGCTCCTTTCCTCCACCCTGACATGAAAGGACACTGAAGAAGGAAGATGGTTATGGCAGAAAGACGAGTCACTCAGCCTGGAGTGGCCTCTGGCCATAGTCGACAAACAGAAAATTTTCTCCTGTTGCTGACACCGAAGAGCGTGAGCTTGCTTGCACTCAGGAGTGTGGATGATGGCTGCTAGGAGCGCTCAGGCTCCTAGCACAAAGCTCTCTAAGCAGCACCCTCTTCTCATTGGTTGTGGCCACCAGCCAATGAGATGTCACATATCCCTGCTACACATCTTTCCTTGCAAATTCGGAAATGAATTGCTAACTAAATATCATACTTTCTCCATGTCCTAAGCTTCATTATTGTGGTTTATTTCCTGCGCGTTCTGTCGCACAGCTTTTTCCAGTACCCTACTCTATTTGTACTGGTATTTCTGTGCTCTTATCTATCTCTTGCTCTCTTCAGGGGTGAGTGCATGGCCACAATCACAGCCATGCCTCCAGACAACTCTGCTCAGCCCTCGAGGCCCGCGACCTCCTAATACCTTGCATGTTACCTAAGGCGTATAAGGCTCTGCCTTGAGACGCACTCAATCCATCCTTTGCTTTATAATTAGCTACTTATGCATGCCAGAGTACCCATAGACAGAGACGGGGTACACGTTGGCGTAGCGTGATATGGGGGCTCGCCAGATATAAAAAAAAACTACTCTTGTGTCCTGTGATAAAACCAGTGAATTTATAAAGAAAAATAAATAACATTATTTATGCAGACTTTTTACAATGAATTTACTACCGTAAACTTAAATAATTTGTTTCTCCAATGCCAAAAAAGAATGCTAGAGTGAAAAGTATTCTTAGCAAGCAGACCATCAAGAGCGCGGCTGCCTACAAGTTACAATGGCCGCGGCCACGGCGCATCTTTAATTATTATTTTACCATTCTCTTGCAAACTTTTAACACAGTTTTCATTGCAATTTTTTTTCCTATTTTTCATGGGAGTTTTCTGAATTTTGTTCGTAGAGTGGGCGGGAGACAGACGGAAAAATTGACTGCTCGGCAGTGCTAGTCATCAATTCCCATGTGTTGATGATGCGCAAGGCCAGCCTAACTCACCACGCGCATACTCGTCAAGCGTTCCACTAAAAACCATTTTTCGCCAATTTTTTTTTCTTTTTACGGCTGTGGCTTGCCTGTTTGACTGTAAATGTGTCTAGTTATTGTTTTGAACCAATAGTCTTTCTTAAAATTACCTTAAATCCCGACGAAACATGCCCGAGGATTTAACTTTTTTTTTAGGTGGGAAGGGGGGGGGGGGAAGGAGGTAAAAAATGAAAAATATGAAGTCGGATTTAACAATACATCTATTTAAAGAAAACATTTTCGGGTCCCGTGCCATTTCGTTAAATCGGGATGTACTGTAATATTGAAATGTTATTAGATACTGTGATGGTACATACAGCCACGATAACCTTTATATTAATTTCTAACTTGTGCGCCGGTCAGCAACGAGCGTCCTCTTATCTCAGGGGTCTTAAGTGGGTCCGTAAAAACGACTAGAAAGCAATGACTTTAGTCCAAGATTTCACACTTCTTAAACTAAACGTTTTATTCTTTTTCTTTCTTTTCTTATCACAGTTCAAC
>PNEQ01119986.1:96469-117648 GCA_003012365.1 Medauroidea extradentata | reverse complement strand
AACGAGCTGGGCCGAGTATACCCGATGTATTTTTTTAACTAAATAATTGTTATTTAAAATATTTTAAATTATTTTATTTTTATTAAATAGTTTTTTTATTAAAATGATTTTATTTTTATTAAATTAATTTTTAATGCATGTGGGGTTAGGATGGAATGTAAAATCAAAATTTTTTGGAAGACTCGGAAGAAACCTCCAATATGGCGGTCGAAACAAGATGGCAGAATTTTTAAACTTTTTTTTTTAATTTTTAAATATTTTTTTGGAAATTTTTAATTTTTTTTTTAATTTTTCGAAATTGACGTCATTAAAGATGGCGGTCGGAAACAAGATGGCGGCCGGAAACAATATGGCGGCCGGAAACAAGATGGCATCGGGGTGTCGGGTTACAGGGGTCAAAGGTCAAGGTCACGGGGTCAAAGGTCAAGGTCACGGGGTCAAAGGTCAAGGTCACCCACACACCCACAGCCGCCAGCCGCTGTCCCCGGACCGGCATTTTCCTTCTACTAATATTAATAAATTAAATACTGGGTTCACACTGATATTCAAAATGAAAGCATATAAAATATAAATACAATGTTTTCAACAGATCTTACATTAAGCACTGAAGAAAATTCTCAGTCTAAGCCCTTTTAATCAAAAAATTACCAGCGTTACTAACCTTCTTCCCTCAATGTGGGTGCCGAATAACGCAAAAAGAAAAAAAAGAAAAGTCAAATCAGTCGTTTACTGTACATCTGGAAAATTTTGCTTACGTTAGGTCAACATCTAACGCAGTAAACCTACAAGAATTGGTACTAGTTAAATCAAAGTTTTTGTATTAAATTGTCTTAAATTAAATTTGTCTTTAATCGATTCAATAGTTCCAAAATATAATATGTATTATAATTATGAAATGATTACGTGATATTTTCGAAGTAAGGATACGTAACTGACTGAATACAGCATGAACAAATCACATTTAATTCACGTTACCTTACTTAGTACAAATTATGTACTGAATTAGATGACATTTAGGAAAATTATTCTGCATATTTCTTGTTTAATCAAAACAGTTATAGTATCGCTATTTCAATAACGAATACGGTATTAGAAACACACAAGTAGTTGTACTAAGAACTACACTTGTATCTAGTATGATGAAATTCGTATACATGGTCTCTATACATAATTCATGTAATAAAGATTTATTCAAATAACAACCATTTCTGTAATATAAACACGGCATAAGTAGAATACAAAAATTCAAGTTGCTGTTCTAAGTCATATGCGTGTACGGAGTTTCAAAAAATTTTTAAATATTATACATCCGATATCTCATGCAGATAAAGAAATGTTCAAAGAGCCACCGTATAAAAACATGAACACTGCATGAACAAGTAATTAAAAGCCATACCAACTAAGTATTGTACGCGTACCACGTTTGATTAAATTCTGAGAAATAATTTTGGGGATATCGCGAATGACCATTTCGAAAATATAAACGTGGCATGAACATAACACATAAAAGTCAAGTTTTATAAAATTTTGACGTAGGCCTACTGTTCATAAGATAACTGAAGTGTTCAAAAATGTATCAAGTGGCTGCAATTGTAAAGATACAAAAATAGCATGAACAGATAACCTAAAATTTCAGTCACCTTGCTAAGTACTATATGTGTACCGTGATTGATAAAGTATTTTTTAAGTGTTCTTCTGATATCTCATGTGATCAAAAACATTCAAATATTCGACATTGTAAAAATATGACACTGGCAGAAACGAAATACATGAAAGTCGCGTCACTTCACTAAGAAATGTGAGTGCTGAACATGTTTTAATTATAAAGTATGTTTCCTCAGACATCTTGGGTGATTAAAAAAACTCAAGTGGCCACCATTTTGAAAATACGGACACGTTGTGAACAAAAAATATCAAAAGTCAAGTAACCTTACTAAGTACTATGTGTGTACCGATTACAATGAAATTCTTATATGTGATTCTTAAGACATCTCGTGTGTACAAAAATGTTGAAATTGAACTATTGTAAAAATATGAACATATGAGAACACGGCATGAACAAAATAAATGAAAGTCAAGCCACATTACTAGTGTGTACCATGTTTGATGAAAATCTTGCGTACTCTATGACTATTAAGATACATTCGGTGATCCACTAAAGGTTCAAATGCCCAGTATTTATTACATACGAACAAATCACAAACAAAAAGCATAAAAGTCAAGTCACCTTCATAAGTATTATATGAGTATTAAGTTTTATGAAGTTTTGATATGAGGTTCAAAATATTTCTCGTGTGTACACATTGCCACAGTTGTGTAAAGATGAACACGGCTTGGACAACATACATTAAGGTCAAGCTATAATACACAGTAGTATAAATGTACCAAGTTTTACGATATTCGGGTAAATATTTCCTCAGATATATCTTGTCAGCAATATAAAAAAATTAACGCCATTTTAAAAATATAACTACCGCATGAACAAGAAGTTTCAAGTAAAGTCACCTTACTTAATAATTTATGAAAACAATGTTTGGTGGAGTTCTGAAAAAAAGTTATTAAGGTAATCCATGTGATAGAATAACGTTGAAGTTTCTTAAATTTTTAACGTATGAACAAAATACGTAAAAGTCAGCTCAGTTTCCTAAGTACCATATGTGTACCAAGTTCGATGAAATTCCGTCTACGTGTCCAAAAAAATGTTTGCGGACACCAGTGGCAAAGCGCGAATTGTTTCCAAGGGAAGCTGTATTTGGCACTGACTGTACACAGCACTGTGTTGTCAGTGGATCAGTTAGACTGATGGAGGCATACTCTCCGGCCAGTAGTGGGCAAGAAGCAATGAACAAATTTTCTAGTCACAGGATGTCAGCGACAGGAATATACTGAACTGAATGATTCTTGCGGTTATGTTGATTTGAAGTGTTGTAGTGCCGCTTCCCTTGAAATGCGACCAGCCCTCGCCACTGAGACACAAACAAACATGCAGCCAGGAAGGTGCTCTCATATGCCTACTAATTCCTTCGCAAAGTATGCTAATAATGTCATCACGTCAAATTTTGCTAAACGTGTTTCGTTAATATTATAAAATTTATAATATTTGTATGTACTCATATGAGACTGCCCTGAACTAGTGTAAAATATTTAACTACATTTATTTCCGATCGTAAAGTGTGATGTGACATAGAATAGATAATAAATCCCTACTGGACCTTGTTTCCAAACATTCGCTATATATTTTTAATTTATCTAATGAAAGAAATTATATTTTTTATTCAATAAAATATAAAATGTACGCAAATATCTCTCTTATTATTTAGGGATATGGAATGTAAATTTTAGTCTACACAAATATGAATTAATTATACGTGAATCAAAATTCCAGCGATTACATACCTGAGAGATAGCTTGTAAAATCTTTTCGAAAGTTAATCTCGTTAAATATTTGTCATGGCTCTGAAATAGCATCTGCCGCAACAAGTTTTTTTAGTTAAACTTAATGTACATGTATTTGACATATACAACGTGTTTCAGAAACATGTAAGCAAACTGTACCAGATTATTGCCGACGTGAAAAGAAGATATTTGAAATATTCTACCGTGATTCATTTAAAATATCCAAGCATGTACAGGACCTTACATTAGAAGGCAGAGAATTATATGTGTTGTATGCAACAACATCGTGCAAACCACTATCTCTCACACGATGGAGGTGCGAACGATGTACTATTACTTTATATTATCACGATTTTGATTTATTTCTTCTCATACCACATATTGTTCATACAACGCAAGTACTGCTCTTAATAGCCTTTAAAATATGATTTTATAACTTCATGTTCAAGGTCATTTACAGTCGTTAAAATTTGTGATTGACCGAAGATGTCACATATAAAATCTCTTCTTTTCAACTCAGCAATCTCCTGGCAAAATTTGGTCACATTTTTCTGAAATACGTTTTATTTAAGGTTAATGCTTTAAGTGTTTACTAAGCACCCAAAAATGTACTGTTGACATGAACAGCGATTATTTAGTCAAATATTAGTAACAAAAAATGTACGTGCTAAACTGTCGTAACGTAAAACTTATTATATTACTGTTAAATAAAATATTACTCAAAAAACACAATTGTATTTGCGTAATATACTTTTAAATAACATATCTAAAATTCTTTTTACCTATCCTACTGATGAAATTGCTGTATTGAGGAGCAAATGCAGATTAATCAATTGAAACATGTGGCTACTTTGATTGCAGATCGGAGCAGCAGAGATCATCAGGATGACTATGGATATCAACCCGCAGCAGCGAGGCAAGTTGCACGTGGGTCACTCAGTGGCCCTCATCAGCGACATGCAAGGCAACGCGAGTTCTCCAGAGAGCAGCCACCCCGGTACACCTCCTTCACTACACTACTCGCCGCCCAAGACTGACACGCACTGCTATGCGCAGAACGTGTCCGTGACCACTAGCGTCCCACCCAGAAATATCAAGAGGAGTTTCGACGTGGCTTTCTTGATGGCGCCCGACGCGAACCTCGCTAAAAAGCAGCAGCAAAAACAAGAGTCCTCTGCTGCCGAAAATTGTTCGCGGAAGCCATCCTCACCGACGATGGTTCAAGCGCCCTACCGCCCAACATCTCCGAAGATGCTGACTTCTTCAAAGAATTCACTTCTCAACGTGATACAAGAATCTTCCTCTAAGCACAACAAAGATATGGCACTGCTTGAAGGTGTGATAGAGTCGGTGTCAAGAAACAGTTTCATTCTACGCAGTGTCGACACATTCCCTAAGAATCCAACACTGAAGCCTGTTGCAATAACGAAACAACCAAGTGCCAATCTAGGCATGTTCGAAGAAACCAATGTTAGAGTAGCAAGAACGAATCATCAAGAAGTCATTGAACAAGCAAGCAAATTCCAAGCGACGTTCAACGAGAAGAACGAACTGAATGTTATGACTACTACGAGCCAAATAGAAGACTTCAGTCGCGACGACTTTCATGAAACTTGCGCTAAAGAAAGTTACATCGGCAGCAAAAACTACTTATCTTCGGAGACGCATAATCCCTGTCGAGTGCTGATAAGGAGTGCTTTTACAAAAGTTACCACGTCGTCTAAAAAGATAGATTCACGAACTCTTCCGAGCCCCACAGCTCACGCTTCCCCATCGAGTGTGCCCTCACTATCGTCTAGCTTATCACCAGATCAAACAACTTACCAAGAAAGTATGAGTCCTCCAGTGTTATCAAACGAACCAAGTTCTCCTCAGATCCCATCGCACTTTATATACTCAGCTGGAAAGCCGTTTCATAGTACTATTCCTGTTTTAATTCCCAATTCTCACCTTAGTAGGCACATCCCGACACATAGTGCCAAAACATACGCATCACCATACTCATCTGGAGCGTTCCTTCTCCAGCAGGAAGAAGTCGCGAAAACGTCGGACAGCGTAGGTAGTCACTCAAGTGTTCTACCGAGTAGCAACGGGAATTTAAAGGGCGAAATAGAATCGTACTTGATGAAAGCGTCCATTGCAAGCCCTGGCCACCACCAGATCTGCGGGAGCGTGACGGATGCGGAACTGATCCACTACTTCCCTGGCAACAGCAGCTCTTCTTTGAAGCTGAGGCCGAACAACCTGTTCTACCAGCCACACCCGGAGTCCATCGCGTCCTACCCATCGTTGTCGACGGGCGCCTACCCCTTCGCGTCGACCAACTTCTCGCCAGCCGGTGCAGCAGCTGCAGAGCTTCTGGCGTCGCGGTCGCAGCCACCCGGCCTGCTGTCCTCAGTTCCTAGCCCCGCCGCAGCCGCTGCTGCCGCTGCTGTCGTGTCCGCGTCGCTGCTGCCGCCGTCCTTCGCCGCGCTGTCGCTGCCTGCGCAGAACATCTGCGCCAAGTGCAACATAAGCTTCCGCATGACGTCAGACCTGGTGTACCACATGCGCTCGCACCACAAGGGCGACCACTCGAACGGCGACTCGCTGAAGAGGAGACGCGAGCAGGATAAGCTCAAGTGCCCAGTGTGCAACGAGAGCTTCCGCGAGAGGCACCACCTCACGCGACACATGACGGCCCACCAGGACAAGGAGGGCGACGCCGCCGAAGACGTCGACGATGCGGACAGGTTGCCGGCTGGCGGCGTCGAGGCGTCCAGTCGCAGGAGGTTCGCTCCTTCGACACCCGCGTCCAGCCACGCTAGCGATAAATGACACAAGCGTTCGCCGGCCCTCCATCAGCAGAAGGCCTGCACCCCTAGCAGTAAACTGCTTGGCTACTCCCCTAGCAGTGTACTTCTCAGCCAGTTTGCTCAAGATCCCTACATGCTCAAGAAGTACCTTCACAAGTAAGACTATCAACCACTCACCACCGTGTCACTGAACGCCATTCGTCACCAGTGATAAACACCCGAGTGATTATTTAAAATGCAAACATTCGTACACTATCTGAGGTGCCACACATAAACCAAACGATGTGTGTTTATCAATTGTATCAAAGATGAGCCAGTATCGAGTTATTAAAGCTATACATAAATAAAGAATATATATTTCACACTGTGATAAATGTAATATATGTTTCTGATTCTTAAATGATACACTAGTACAAATTATACAAGAAGAAGGAAATCTATGTGATCAGTGTTATTTTACAGCAAACGTTTGCTAGGAAGTGTCTGTGTAATAAACTTAGTAAACATTTAAGTGTACGTTTGCTATTGTAATTAATCCTTGTATTTGATGTTCAAAACATGCAAACAAAAAGTGTGCGATTTTCAAGTTGAGAGTTCAGATGAAATTATTGGTGAAAAACCTCTGTGATTAAAATTTTGTGTTGATTGAAACGGAATGACAAATGTTACGAAAATTTAAACATGTTAAAAAGCGTATGAAAACTTGTAAATATATATCAAATATCTGTGTTTAGAATAATTGTTTTTGTTTTCTTTGTTACATTTGCCTAAGTCTATTTTAATTTAACATTGTTATGATTCCACTGCTCTTTATTTAAATATTGGTTCCTACGCATGTTGATATAGACTTCGAATCAATAAATTTAATTCTGTGTTCAGTAAGGTCTAAAAATTAATTGCTGGAAGATTTATTAGTTTTTCATCAGATTGTATTGAGTCTTCTGACATTGTACAGCCCTTATGTGTTAAGATTTAACAGCATGAGTAATGATGTCTGTAAATGATACATGTTAGTGACTTCAAAACATATGTATTTGTTCATTAAAACAATTTAATCACACAGCTGACGTTTGTGTTAAACATAGCCTACAGGTCCCTTTGAAGACGGGTCGACATGTAAGTAAATACATTAGTTCTAATAAGAATATAAACTCGCTTGTAGGCTGTATTGTGAAACGTTTTATGATGAGTATAGAAACGGCGGAATGAACGTCGGGTAAAATATGCGACTACTTCGAGAGGTTGGCGAACAGTTGTGAGTGAGGCGAAGGACCGGCTACGGTTTCAATGGCCCTGGCAACTCAACTTAACTCAACTTCGAGAGACCTTGACACCACGACAATATCAGATGTTCAATCCGCATACTGTTAAAACAAACTTTGCACAATTTATGTAAAGATTGGGAACTGAGAAACGAAGCTAGAGGTGGATAAATAGTCAAGTGCTGAGGTGTTTCAGACAAAACAAAAAAAATCTTAGTTAATAACGCGCAGGCGACGAAGGCGTGATACGGAGTGTTTTGTAGAGTTGTGAAGATTTGTTGATAATATCAGTCCAATCCTATGCACAAGTTTAATTTATTACGTTCATGGATAAAGTATAACTGATAATTTTCTTAAGTATATCTAAATTCGTATCCGTTTTTGCATTAAGTTCTAGTCTAAGACACCTCTGTTACGCTTGTCAGGTGTGTTGATAAGTTGCACATTATACATGTCGTTTAACTCAGTAGCATTTCCTAGTCAGACATTTTAATACCTTCGCTACTTTGGCTAACAATCAAATATAACTAACGGAAAAATTTCGATGCTATTACATTTAATTTTGGTCAATCGTTTTGCAATTATTTCACACGCAATTGTGTTTGGGATTTCGTGGTATTGTGGGAATAATGTATCCAAACAGCTTATATCGGTTGGTTAAAATTAACTTGCTGAGAAGTTATTATTAGTGGAATTATTATGTTTCTAGACAGTCATAACAATAATTGAATTAATTATTCTCTTTTGCCTTCTAGGCATAACTCCTGTACTTGAATCACTTTTGCGAAATAGGCTGATTTACTTGACGTTTGACTTTTGAAGAGGAAAATCGTGCACGGTGGTTATCTAGACAATATAATATTTGCTACAGTACTTCATTCACAGTCCGAAATCATACTTGCTTTAGTCTGTTTTCGTGTAACTTCAGCAAAATTTTAGAGCTACTGTGGGCAATAAATGTTAATATTTTGTAATATGCATCACAATTGAAGACAAAATTTACAATACTAATGGTGAAATGGACATCTCAGATCCCTTGTAGACGTAAAAATATATTTTGCCGTGATACATATCACAAAATATGAATAGTTATTGCAAATAAGTAGCTGTCTAATTATACTACACACAGTAGGCCAATACCACATTAACTGACTCAATGAATATTGTTTAAAATCCTGAAGAATCTTTAATTACGAAGAAAAAGTATTGATGTCCATTATGTCAATATTTTTACAGAATAAATACAAAATTAAGACCAAAACTCGTAGCTTTTTGTTAACATTTCCAGAGACTAGGTACAGTTTAAATTATTTTCTAGATATGTGATAGAACGGTTCTATATGCCCTCATACACAACAGAGGGTTTGGAATCAAATTCAATAAAGTAGGACGCATAAGCATGTGCAAGAACTCCATACATTTGGAAGTAAATATCCATACATTTGGAAGTAAATAAATTGAGTCCTGGGCGGAAACCGTGTTTGTACGTCAAACACCGACGATACTTTACGATAAGTTTGTGTGAAGGACGTCTTTCAGCCGTATGTCCCATCTGTCATCGAAGTGAAGTAGAGATTTTGGTCAGCACATCTAGGTATTCAGCACTAAGGGACCGCGCCGGGAAGGGAGGGAGGTGACTCGGGTGACATGCTGTGAGTATGGAGCGGCGCCGGAATGAAGGGGCTGGGGAAACGGAAGATCCTCGAGAAAGCCCACCGACCAACGGCCACCGTCCGGAACGATTTCCATATACGAAAATCCGGGGATCTATACTGCCAGGAATCGAATCCGGTTCGCCTTGGTGGGAGGCGAGTGATCTGACCACTCGACCTCCGCGACCCCATCTGTCATCGATCATTGAGGAATCATGATATCCTTTCTCTTCGTGAAGCGTGTATATTAAATTTAAGGTTATTACCATAAACGCAGTCCTTGACCACAGGAGATTTTGGATTAATATAAATCAAGTGCATTAAACAAATGTTTATATAGCGCCTACTGTAAATTTTAGTTCTTGAATTAATATTCTCATCTTAGACAGCAAGCTTAGAATCCCTAACAAAATACATTATTAGTAAGCGCTATTAAATAAACGTTAGTATTCTCGGAAGGTAATATAGTGTACAATAAATAAATTTCATTAAATAACATACAGTACGTTGAAAAAGACAGTGAAACAAATATTTTCGCAACACTTTTTAACTATAACTAACTTAATAATGAGCAAAATTCATTAATTTTATCAAGGTTTTTCTTTAATGTATTCACATGACAGTGCATCATGCCCCTGGCGTACATACTTTTGATGGCCAGATTTTGGTGAATTATTTACATTTCCTTTGGAAATGTTATAAAACCATTTTGTGGAAGTCAGAAAAGATACATCGATGTTCCAAATTTAACTCACCCTACGAACCATTCGAAGACTTGAAGATTTGAAGAAAGGCTTGACACCACTGATAAAAAGATACGCTTTTACTGTCTTTAGAAAAAAAAATTGTTTATTTGATCTAACATTATTTGTACGAAAAAGTAAAAAAACTTCGTAATGAAGTTACTCTGGTGAATTAACTTTAAACAAATGTTGTATTGCATTTATTAACTTAACTAAACCCTTATGTCTGTGAATGCCGGTGTTCAGAATTACAGCTAGAAAGTTATTTTACAATTTTGTGACAGTATCATTAAAGTATTCTTACATGACTTGAAAGGAAATATCATGTACCAATCTCGATATTAACTTCGACGGAAAACATTTCAAGCCTTAGAAAGATCTTAAATTGAATTGAAACGATGATTCAGTTACTCGCAATGTTTGGCGTGATACTTGAGCTGAGCTGGTACGATAATTAATTACATTCGGTGTTGTTGACGCAGCACAGGATTACTTGACGAATATTTACCGGCTTATTTTCAAAATTCCTTAATGCAGTTGGAAACAAATATGCTACACTCTTGTATATACGTATACACATGTGTGAATGTGCGTACACGTCGAGTTTGCAAAAAAACATAAATTCAACCAGTTATGTTTTGCTAAATCACACGAAACATAACTTTACACTAAAGAAAATACAGAGAGCAGTAGTAAGCATTCACGAAGTGAACGGTGAAAGGGTTTTACGGCCTTTAACAACGAGTTCTTAATTGCCTATGAGGGGGACGTGGGGTGAAGGACAACTCAACAACCGTGCACAAGACGGGATTAGAGCCCAAGACCTCCAACACTGGAGGCCGGCACCTAACCGACTATGCTACGGAGGCTGGCTACGTGTGTTGAGCTGGCTCTTGTAGCAAAAGAGAAAATCAAACATCCAGTGGGATGGCTGCTAACCGCGTTAAAATAATTCAAAAAATTCTTTCAATCGAATTGAAACGTGACTCGTGTGCAGCAATAATATCGTATGAAGAGGGTATCAGAGTATGACACCTATGAATCACTTGTAGGCTCACCTCGAACATAAAGCTGAGACTTTCATATTTTGTCAATTCGTTGCCGCTGATTACGAATATCGAGACGCGGACATTGAAATCGGTAGCTTTCCACCTCAAAATGACGTCCGAATACGGTGGCTCAGCTATCTGACAACTTTGTCTTTAAATAGACGTAGTTTCTTTTCTATTTTATTATTTTTTACTCTGTAAACGGGATTTTGTTCGTCTCGAAACGCGAGATAAATAAATACATAATTGCTATGAAATATACTAAGGGATAATTTAAAAATTTGCTAAAGAAGTCTTTTTTTATAAATTGTGTTTTTCGAACATCAATATTGTGACGCGATTCATAAAAAATTACAGGAAAGGAATCGAAAATAAGTCTTTCTGAATGTTGAAGACACATTAATTTTCTATGTTTTGAGCTAAACAATATAGGGCCTACCAATATATTGAAGCATGCGTGAGTGAGCGTGCCGCAGCAAAGTCACTGCGCGCTTCAGGAGCGAGGCATTTGTGGGCTCAAATGAACATAAAAGCGAGACGTTCATATCTTGTCGATTTGATACCGACTAATACGAATCAAGACGCAGAAATCGGAGTAAATAGCTTCATTTCTCTAAATGGGCTTTAAAAAATGGCGGCTCAGCATCTGACCACTTTTTATTCAAATAAGTAAATTAAGTTACTTTTTGTATTCAACATTATTCAGTTATGTAAAATACTTCATACGCCATTAGTTTCAGAATCAGTAAAATATTTAATTACATAATTACGGTATACATATAAATATATTTTTTCAAAGAAAATAATTTTTAGTGAGAACGTTAAAATTGTTGGCCTTTAAAGCTGTGAACAATAATTTAAAAAAAAAAAAAAAATATTGTTCGTTTACACTATTCGATATTCACTATCTTTATTCCTTGATATTTGTTTATGTATAGAAATAATAGTAATTTATTTTTATATTTAAATAAATATTAGAAAATAATTAATGCAGTGGATATTTGACTATGCAAAATTATGTTGGAACTTAAAATTTTAAGAATAAAATGAAAGTTTCGAAACACTCACCTGAAAATAATTGCTGTGACAAAATAAATGTGGTGAAAATATGAAATAAGTGCAACATTTTCCTTAAATTTCAAAATCACTAATTGTAATACACAACACAACTCTAAATAAAGCAAATAAGAGCTGTCTTACCTTGTATTTGAAACTTGCTTGACTTCCTTCGTGTGGGATGTTTTATGGTGCCTTCCGCTGGATGTGTGTTATTTTTGGAGCGTTTTCTGCGCAGGGTGGATACAGTTTTACTAAGGTTATGGCATATGAAACACTTTATTTATTTTTTATTTTTTTTTGTTTTACAAATCTAAGAACTCATCGCTATCGTCACTGTAAATATTTTCATCAAGTTCAGTATGATCTTCTCTTTCGAGATGGACTATTTCTTTGCTACAACGGAATTTGCGTAGTTCTGTACATTCTTGATTTGGTTGTGGACACGAGCAGATGTCCTTTGAATAGCAATTATACTTACAATTAACAAATTCAAATATTTCTTCTGGTGCGAGTCGCGTCTGCAGCCACTTTATGCTAATGGAACCATCATCGTCGTGTTCCCAGCCGTGTCCTTCGCGCGAAGGGGCGAAACTTTTCTGGTCCATCAATCTTCGCTAAACTGCATCCCGGTAGTTCGCTCTCTGAACATGCAGTTGAAAAGTTGATTGACAAGGTGGGAGAAGCTCTGATTCAACAGATTTTTTCCCTATTGAACTGAATGATATCTTTTTAGCATAGAGTTGATACCGTAAAGAGTTTACCTCAGTTAATTGTTTTCAATATATTTCACACAGAAAAACCTTCTAGAATGCAAAATAGACTTTCGCTTACCTCTCAAAATTCTCCCAATTCTTTGAAAGCCGACACATACAAATAATTTAGCTTTTAGAATTTAAGAGGTCCTTTTCCCCTTTTTTATAAAATGAAGTTACAGTGTCACAGTCAGAGAATGCATGAAAACCCAACAAAGGAGAAAAATAATCATCTGTGATGATATTTTCTGGGAGCTCCTTTGCAGTGCGTTCGTAAATGTCGGACAGTTTCACGAGTTACTCGTTTTCCCGTGACCCATTCTAATGAAAAGCTGCGCTTTGATTTTCGTGCAAAACGACAGGAACAAAATCAGTACATCTGTATCGTGTGCATTGACAATAACGCGACTGCATTTATTCTTGCTCAGGAAAGCAGTATGCAGAATCATTGCAGTGTCAGCCTCTTCATGGTCACATGCCAACTCTGAACCTCTGCCGTATTTTCACGGGTTATTCTTGTGCAGCTGCCTTCAATAGACAAAAATAATTCCTTCCCTTTCAATGAACATCGTGCCAAGGGTAACTGCCGAGCTTCTCGTAGAAAAAAACAATAATAATTTCTTTGTTGTGCTCTGTAGAAAGGAAATTGCTTCGCGATCTCACCTGAAACTCCCATTTGATGTCACAGTACATGGCTTCTTCATATTATCCTCGGCGTCTCCTTATTCTTTGGAAAGTTATTATTGAGTTTTCTGGGTATTCATAAAAAAAACTACATGAATTCGATAGCTAGGGCAGCTCAACAATCGGTTCAGGATTATCTCCGCTACTTTACCAAAGGTTACGCCACGGTAGTACATTTTTCTTAAGATATACATGCCATCGAAAACAGATTCGCAGCAAATAGGATAGTGGTTTTGAGAAGGGATATTATTTCCAAAATCCTAGTGAGCTGGCTTTTGTCCGTTGATCTTGGGTAACCATTTGCATCTGAAAGAGCCCATAGTAGTAGACACAATGGATATGTCAATACATTTCTCGTGTCTATTTCTCTGTCTTGTGCAATAAAGGCCAATAGGATAAAAAGTGAACAATGCGATCTTTGAGCTACAGTCTTTGAGTTTTGTTGTAAAAACTTTTTTCAGAGGACTTAATGTCTTCAGCTGTAGTTTTGGTAAGGGATCGAAAAAAAGTTTTGGTGAGTTGCTCAGACAACAGTCAGAAACAAAATTTTTAAAAGAAGCTGAACCTTTTTCATAGGCATTTATCATGTCTTCACGAACTTGCTGAGTTTCGACTAATCCCAGCGATAGACTTTTCAGATCACTGCCTAGCCAAGCGTTTGTGTAGCATGAAGTACCTAAAATAAGGTAAATACTAACCACATCCTTTTCATCTCTTTTAATTCTACCAACAAACAAAGCATTATGCTTGTGTGTTCCACATTTGGAGGTAAGCATTTCATGACGAAATCGTTTGTTTAAGGCTCGCCTACCAGAATTCAGAGTCAATTTCTGGGTTGAACTGGCACTGAAACCTGTATACCCACCTGGGCCTTTTCAATCTTTATTTATTGTGTTTTCAATGGTCTTGTCAGCTTCATTGCGACTAAAACCATTGCTTTCACTCATCTGAACTGAAAAAGAACCTTCCAAAATGCCTTACATACAGGTATGGTATACTGTATTTCGCATAATTCTGGCGGTCAGGAATGCATGGTATATATATTTCAACCAGTCTCCCGTTCGAGTAGAATGGATGAGGCTGAGACATAGCTCAAACATGCTTAAAAATGTCAGCCAAAACTTAAATAAATCTGAAGTTTCTGCAGTAGTTGAAATAAATATACTGAACAGCCGATACCATTCTTCCAGAGCACTTGAAAGCAAACACTCTTCAAATCCTTCAGCACATATATTTTCTTTCAGTTTATCTACTTCCCTCTTAAACTGAACTGCTATCTCTTCTTGCTCTTCTGGAAAGTGCGAGTGGAACTGATCCATCAAGAGGCGCATTAAGGCATCATAAAGTACTTTTAGAATCGAACTGCACGATTATAGTTTTTCCCACTCAGCACCGGCTCAATGGACCCTTGAACTACTACGTTACTCAAAACTGCCAAATCTCTTACACCTGAATCCCCGAATCTAAATCCAATAACATTGAAAAGCACCTGCAGTAAGTGAAAGCCGCCCATCATTATAACAACAGACTCAAACTCTTTTGAATGTTGCCATTTAATTTCAGCACATTTGGCATATAGAGCTGGGTCAAAAACAGCCACGATACCTACCACCAAGATCGAAGGAATATTTCATGGTTAGTGCACATTGAAGTATTTCATAATCAGTAGCATACTCAGTTGCAGGAGCATCAAATGCATCCAAGTATGCAATTTTACTCTGTACAACTAGAACATTAGCTGTGATAAGGATATTAAAACCAGTCCAATTAGGTGCTAGTATGTCTGGTCTGCTCGCAATGTGGCAAGAAGCTACCCAGATCATGTAATGGATTCTCTGTTCTTCTGAAACCTTTTCGAAAGGGATTGTTGTTGTCTCGTTAATGAACTTCAGTTCTTCTGGCTCCTGCTTTCTGTTGAAACATAATGGAAAGTTTGGGTGCTGTATATAGCTCTCCGGAATAGACCTCATTTGTTGTCCTTTTGGGAGGACTTGGGCTCGATTCACAAACTTTACCTGGGGTAATACTTGTCACATCAACGATTTGTTTGTCAGTATGTTCACTCAGTACGATAATATAATTAACTCTGTGGGATGTATTTGCATCACTCAAAGTTCTCTCCAAGATAACAGTGTTATCAGAAACTGCAAGAGCTGTATTCGAGCAAGAGCTACGTGTTTGCAATATTTTGGGAGGAATTACAACCTTTTTTGCTGTTTTTGCATCTATAAACTTCAAAGCTTCTAGAGTTTCTAATTCTTCCATAACATGATAGTCAATCACATGCCCAAGCTTATTCAAAACTCTGATACACTCGGCGTTATTCGCTAGAAATTTCACTACTGATGTGAGTAGAATGCTTTTAGGAGTTTAATTGCCCCTCTATAAACAGCAAACGCAATATCTTGAGCAACGGCAAGTTTACGAACCACAGAACTTTGTTCAATCTGAGTTGACTTTGAATATTTAAACGAAGTTGACAAGAAAGTATTAAGGGAGTCTGGAATGTACTGTTGCACTTGTTCTGTCGTTAAATCTTCTTCTTTTGGGGGCCAAGACATTTTGACTGAGAGAGATTGAATATCCTTACGAATAATATGACCTGACTGAATTAAAATCAGATCACTTTTTGAAGCATTTTTAAGAAATTCCAATTCTTGTTTCAAACTGTGATTTTCCAAAACCAAGGACTCAATTTACAAAGTTTTGTGGTAGAGTAATACATTTTTTTAAGCATGGACAAAATTTATATCAGCCCGTTTAGCTGTAAGTTTACACAAGAAATTTTTCCGGTCATTTTCTTTCAACTCTTTCAAACTCTTGAGACATTATGTTCCGAACAGTTTGTGCCCATGTTACAGAATTTGTGCCATTCAAATACAGAAATTATTCGACATTGGGACTGACTGGTGAGGATTGACGACCCCCCCCCCCCCCACAGCAAGCCTTCGGGATCAGGTATAGGAAGGCAGTACTCACACACAAGGCGGCATCGATGCCGACCACGTGCCCCATTCACTTCCGTCGTTTCTGTACTGTAGGCCCTCATTCCGTGCCGTTCTTCTGGGCAAGCCGAGGCCAGCGCACACCCAGTAGTTAGTCTATGAGCCATACCCTACTTTTCAATAAAATAGGCTCACATCGAACGTAAAGTTCTGTCTCAAAATGGCATCCAAAGATGGCAGCTCAGTTATCTCTCAACTTAACGTCAAGTTGGCCACCAAACAATTAATCAGCTATACCTACTGTGTTGGATGAGCACTAATTCGTGGTACAGTCACATTTGATGCGAAACAATTATTTATATAAGTGGTGGCCAACTTGACGTCAAGTTGGCCACCATATTAAATTGTCGAATAATTTCTGTATTTGGATGGCACATATTCTGTAACTTGAGCACAAATTGAGCACTAATTATGTATGTAATTTCATAGACGAATTAAACAATGTGGTGGCCAACTTGACTTACGTCATCCACGTAGTCTAAGCATATAGCTGACAGGGTAGTTGAATACCACTGACAAAATGAGATGACGCTTCTTTTCAGTCGCAGTGGCAGGTAGTAAATCCACTCCCCTAGCAACGGAAACACCCACAGGTTAGCTGCGGGGAACTACCTTGCTAAGGGCGAGGTTACCCAACCTCTACAAAACCGCTTCGTGGACGTGTTCTATAAGGCGGACCAGACCAGTGACCCAAGGACTCACTATGTAAGTCTCCTCCGAAGCAAGGGTACATAACCACTACCACTCAGAGTCCGACCCGTGATTGGCTTAGCACAAGGCTTGGGATTCACACCGATCCCTTGAGTACCTGCGAAACATCATGCATCTGAGTTTTCACCGGAGCGGGTGTCCACCTTCCAGGGCTCCGAAACCCCTTCTCCAGGTCAACATTGCTCGAGATCCGCAGTGCAGGACACTTGTGCGTGCCTCAGTGGGGACATGAAATATGGTCGTAGGTTGCACAGCAGACTGGGACGTCCGTACCAGCTTCTGGAAACTGGCCTAAGAAACCCCGCCATGTATCTTACCCTCATGAACAAAGGGCGGGGGGGGGGCACCACTTGCCCGGTCTTCGTCCTCGCTCCGTTAGCCGCTGTGCAGGCACATACATTACCAGTCCTGACCACGAGGAGGTGGACATGGACTTGAGTGCGAGATGCAATGTTTTCGCATCGCAACCCATTTCGACTTGTGACGATGGCAGGGGTGGAGGGAAGGCTGGACAGGGCACAGCTGACGTCTAGCATCTTCTGCAGCCAGCATCTTCCGGAGTTTTCCGCCTGTCTGAAAGACGCTGTTACTAGGCGGGGAGGGCCCACGAACTCCCCACCATTCCCAAGTATGCCAAACTCTCCAGACAGCGATCTTCTCCTTGCACTCATTTAAGAGCCGGGTGCCAAACACCTCAGCCCCACCACCATCATACCCCTCAGGTAGGAAGGGCGAAACGGGAGATCCCTGAGAAAACCCGCCGACTTACTGCAACGCCCGACACGATTCCCACATGCGAAAATCCGGGGCCCGCATCTCCGGGAATCGTTTCGTATCTCTTGTGCAGCGAAACAAACTGTCCAACGCATAGTGAACTTCCAGAATTTGTGTGTGTGTTACAAGCGCATAGGTTAAGATTCAATCGGTACCTTTAAGATAATGGTAAGTTAATTGAGACAGGAAAAACTCGCGGTTTCACTGATCTACAGGCTATCCTCCTAGAATGTGTTAACTCAAGGAGACAAAAGCTGCTCGTTGGCTGCTTGTTGACTTGTGGATAAAGCATCTGTATTAAATTGCTTCTTTTTCATTGGTTCAGAGCCCTCCGAGACGTGTCAAGTAAGTCGAGTGCCAATGCGTAAGTTGCATGAATTTACAGTTGCTTGAGTCCTAGCTTGTGCCCTCAAGAAAACGCGAATTTTTCGGGTCCCTATTCATGCATGCCGTCAGTTAACCGGTTTTATTGACTAGTGGATTGCTCTGAGATATTGGAACTCGTTGCTTTAGTGAATTATGATTTACTCGACTACAGCTGATATCTCATTACTAGAGCCAGTGATTTTTGGTGAAAAGAATTCTGCAACAACTTGTTTCAATGCCTTACATGCACACCCGCAACACTGCTTCGTAGTTATTGATAGAATTAAAAAGAGGCGTAGCTCATTTGACTGCACCAACCAGAACAATGTTACCGTGACACCACACGTCCGTGATTTGCGGGTAGGACCCCGAGACACCGAAAGTTAAAAACTTCCAATCACTGGCCATGAAGCAGAGAAACACATGTGCATAAAAGGCATTGAAACAAATTGATGCAGAATTCTTTTCACCAAAAATCACTGGCTCTACTCATTACACTAGTGAACTTCAGTCACCAAGATAATAAGTTATCTGCTTCTGATTTCCATAGAAGCTCTTTCCACATTTGATTATTAGAGAGCCGGAAATTTTGGGAATTCATTAGTAGAGACCTGAAAAATTCGTGTTTTCATTTGGACACAAGATAGAATTCCGTCACTCTCGCTATTGGCCTTTGACATATTTGACACCTCCTGGACGTCTCCGAGCCAATACAGGAAATGTAACTTATACAGACGTATATCACTTTAACCGCAAGTAGCTAATAAGCATCTGTTATCTGCTTCAGTTCTTAAATATTTTTGCAAGCTAGCCTACAGGTAGGCAAACCCTCGAAATTTTCCGGTCTCTATTCAGTAGAGAAGACGTAAGTTAAATTTCAAACTTCTGTACACTTTAATAACTTTCGCGATTTGGTGACTGTTAGTGAAACGTTTCCTTGAGGACTGCGAACCAATAGCAGAACACTCGCGGACTCCCGCACTTCCTTGTCACATGTACAATTGGCCACTCACTGGAGCAGCCGTCAATGTACAAGTAGCTGAGGACAGAATGTACACAGGACTGTGTAAATAAATACTAAAATTGCAACATACTTCAGCAAGTGATTTCCGTTGTGCGGAGGTCACATTGTTGGAGTAATATGCTGTAAGTAGAGAAGAGCAAATTTCGCTTTATTATTTGGCGAAATTATAGAAATTACAGGTCTGTTCTCGCTCGAACACACTCAGTTATGTAAGTGGCTCTGGTCTATTTTTTGTATACCTGCATTATAGGATAGCAGGAATTTTACAGTTACCTTTATATTATTGGTAGAAAAAGTCCACAAGCTGTCAGCAAAAAGCAAAATCACTATATCATACAGTTACTTAACCTCAATTCTACATCATAGTAACTGTGCAATGATAAAGAATATTATACCAAGTCAAATGGCGTACTGAAAAACCAGTTTTAAATTAAGTCTGTACGGACTAAATTACGCATGCAAAAATTAAAAAAAAAAAAATCAACAACGAACATGCAGTTGCGACTTCAACAAAAATGTTAAGTGTTTTTAGCTACGTTATTCATTTTTTATTTAACCAACAGTTAGACTAATATTTGCATAGTGGTATCACAGCTAAAGAGATTTACAATTTAACAAATTTGTGAACTTAATACATTTACGATTGTGTTTGTTTCTCGTCAAAAAGCAAATATGCATAACATTGTAGCTTTACTAAATTTCAAAAGTAAAATAAGGGACATATATATATATATATATGCATATAAAGATGCATTATTTAGCGAAAATAGTTTTCAGATCAACATTTTAAATACTTAATTATAAAGTTGGGTTTTTTGCATAGAGACGTGACATAATTTACGATATATTTTGGACACGTGCTAGATTTCAAGTAATTATAAGTTCCTGACATGTTTGCAGTTAGTTCTTGACAAATGTGACACCTCTTAGAGGACGCTGAGCTAATAATATATAAACAATTAAATGCTGGCTCAGTCATATGGTATGACAGAGTCAGCGGGCAGCCAATGATCAACTGTAGTCTGAGTACACATATATTCTTGAAGGCAAGGCTACACGTCAATCAGCGAACCCACGAAATTTCCCTATATCTACCAATGAAGCAACCTGACGTAGCGCAGGTTTAGAAAACCTCTTAGCTTCAAGAGTTCCTTGTTCTGACAACATGGATATGATTCAGCAACGGACGAGAGCCATCCACTCAAATCTTATGTGAGTATGATGCGACAGACTTCTCGAGTCCACTGCATCACAACTTCACACACGACTATGTCCTTCATTTGTGCTTACGAAATCGTCGGCTGCTCCTGAAACAAAGACTTTTTCGGGTGCACTTCGACTTTAACAGCCATGTCAGAACCATCTTCGCCAGTCATTTCTTCTTACCCATCTCTTCAGGAAACTTAGCTACATCAAAACACACCATGCTCATAACAAGCATGATTATGCATAGATACGGGAAAAATTCGCGGGTTCACTGACCTGCAGGCTATCCTCCAAGAATATATGTGAAATCGTGAAGACAGCAGCTGTTTATTAGCTGCTCGCTGACATAGTCAAATGGGTCTGTATT
This sequence comes from Medauroidea extradentata, assembly GCA_003012365.1. Classification (NCBI taxonomy): domain Eukaryota; kingdom Metazoa; phylum Arthropoda; class Insecta; order Phasmatodea; family Phasmatidae; genus Medauroidea; species Medauroidea extradentata. The sequence continues at coordinate 96,803 of PNEQ01119986.1, read as the reverse complement.
CAGCTACACTTGTATTATTGGCTCAGCTACTTCCAGGAAGTGTCTAGTAAGTCAACGGCCAATTGTAAACGTGATGCAGACCTATAGTTTTCAGAATTCTAGTTTGCGCCTAAAAGAATACGCAGATTTTTTAGGACTCTAATTATGCAACGTCTAAATCTATATACTCATAAAAATGAATGCACTTGTCTGTTTGTAACGTATGTGATCCTACATCATTCATCCCATTGTTGTGAAACTTCACTGGCACACGTATAACTCATACACACATATATATATATATATATATATATATATATATATATATATATATATATATATATATATATATATA
>PNEQ01119986.1:70647-96369 GCA_003012365.1 Medauroidea extradentata | reverse complement strand
GCTTTATTTCAGAATTGTTATAGAAAAATAGTTATAATGCAGTTATTAATTTAATATTACTATAATTGTTGACATTATTAATAAATGAAATTATAGTGCCAAAAAAGGTTCAAATTAATTTTTATACTAACTATTTTCATTTACAATTTCAAAATTACGGTTTTTAGAAAGAATTTAAAAACAGGAATACGTATATATTTAGGAATTACTTAAGATAATTTAGAGTACTCATTCTGACTGCACTACTCAAAATGCATTAAACCGCTAACCACGCGAACGAAGTAGCGGGCAATAACCCGTGTTTGATGATAATAATTTTCCCTCATATTTTATTGAAGACTTAAGAGGGCGTGGTACGTAATTCAACGCTAAATCATTCATCTATAACTGTAGGTTTCTTGAAGCCGATTTGCGAAAATTAAACAATAGCAATCCTAGACAATAGCTTTAGCAAACGTCTTGATCCAAATTTGTTCCAGTGTTGCGAACTTCTGAGGCACAATCTCTGACACGGAACCTCGTGCATTTAGCTGCAGCGCAATAGATCACGCGTAAGGAATTAGTAATTCTGAATAAATATTTACTCGTAAAGTTGGCAAATACCATTACCTAGGATTTTCATTGAGTATTATATCCATATTGGCTTCGGAAATAACGCAGAAATCAATTGATATTTTAAGCGTTCATTAATCTACCACGCACTCTTAACAATAAGTAGCTATCAAGTACCAAAAACACATAATCTTATGCAGTAATGCTCCTACAATCGTTTTAAGTGACTCTCCTGACTATGTAGTTATGATAACAAGCAAGAAGTTACCAGCATAACTAATATACCTACTTTCCTTAAAGTGGGTGCAAAAAGGCCACCGTTTAAAAAAATAACTCTGAAAGATAAAACCATTCACGTACTTCTAGGAATAGTAAATAATAATATTAATTTAGAAATGTAATAAATGAAATACAGAAAAGTTAGGTCAGCTTGCTAAGTAATATCTAAAACAAAAAAAAAATCTGCGTTTATAAAAATATAAACACAGGATGACCAAAATATGTAACAGTCAAGTCCGCTTTCTAATTAAAATATGTGCACTAAATTCGATACAATTCGTAAAAATATTTCCTGAAATATGAAACAATATGCTAGAAACAAAAAAAGGCTACCGTTTAAGAAAATAACATAGATGAACTTAATATACAAATGTTAAATAAGCGTAAAGTTATATTTGTATATCAAGATTAATGAACGTTGCCAAATATTTCCTCAAATGTGACGAATTGTGTAATGAATATTAAAAGGTTGCCATTGTGAAAATATGAACAAATAATAAACGAACTACACAAAATTCAAGCCAACTTTGTTTGTGGTATTTGTAGAGGAGAAGGTCCAAATAGAGGCTATGGTCCAAATACTGACTAGCGAGGTTCTAGCTCTATATGGTGCTGCTACCTAGGAGGAACTGTGTGAATGTCTTGTAGAAGGACACATCTTGCAACACCGATGAGCCGGGAACGAGTACTCGCGCTGTGACGTGTGTCACGCCATCTTTGTTGTTTCTAGCCATTCTGAAAGTATTAACAGGTATTTGTTTATACATTTATTACAGTAATTTTGTAGAACTTTCACATTATTGGAGATGTGCACCTCATTGTTTATGAATCAGGCTTTCATTACATGTAGCAGTTCATTTGTCAGTTTGTCGTTTTGGCCATTATATCCACCGAATATGTGTTACACGCAACTCTCATAGGTATAAATATGGGCTACCAGCCCATATTTGGACCACATGTTTGTGCAGTTTACATGTAACTGGTAGAGGTATGTAAGATGGCCTTGTAAGTTCCAAGATGGGCCGAAGGAACCCAAAGTATGTTTCTAAAAAGAAATTAAAGCATTGGAAGAAATGCGATACAGAAGAAGCCATTAAAGTGGAATGGGAAAAGATTATTGGAACTAAGAAAGCGTCAAAAACGTTCAACGTAACCCGCACAAAGTTGCAAATTTTTAGTAATAAGGAATCACATTTTCCAGCTCAAGCAGCAGGTATGAAAACCAATTTAGGAGACGATCTTCAGCAACAGCTCGTTAGGTATCTTCTTGCTATGCAGAAAACATTTTTTGGATACACTAGGAGTGACTTAAAGCCGATGGCGTATTAATGAGCAACACAAAACGGTTTACCACATCCATTCAAGTCACCAGAAGCTGGAAGATATTGGGTTGATATTATTCTCGAACGCCGTAAGGATGTTCTGTCCCACCGCAAGCCGTGTGGTACTTCCATTTTCTTGCGCATTAGGCTTTAATGAAGAGAATGTACAAACATTTTTCGATATTCTGGATGCCGTATACATTATAAATCTGAATTAGTGACTATTCACTGATTCACGCTGATGGATGGAACAGTTTCAACAATTTGAACCAGTGAAATTAGTCACTATTTAATTAGTGAATATTCACTGATTTCCTTTAAGAGTGCCTACATCTCACAAGTGAATCAGTGAATATTCACGGTTTTTTCTAGTTGATTTCAAAGAACTGTTTTCAATTATTGATTTAATCAAAAATGCTACTGGAAAATTTGTGGACATTCAATAATTAACTTGTGGAATTTTGGCACTCTTTATTGGCATCAGTGAATAGTCACCTATTTCACAGTGGTTTCTCACTGATTCAATTTGTTGAAACTGCTCCATACATCGACGTAAGTGATAATTCAGATTTAGAGTGTATGAAGAACATTAATATCCTGCCGAGAGAGTGTGTAATGTGGACGAGACCGGACTTACCAATGTCCAAAGTAAAGTAGCAAATGTTTTTGCACGGAAAGGGAAAAGACAGATAGCTGCATTAACATCAGCTGAAAGAGGAGCAACTGTCGCCATCGTTGCGTGCATGGGCGCCAGCGGACACGTTGTAACTCCTGCAGTTATCTTTCTTAAAACAAATATGTACAGTACAATCAACTGATGAAAGACAATCCACGGGGTTCGATTGGCTTTGCTCATCCATCTGGGTGGGTACAAGCTAACATTTTCACAGTTTTTCCAGCAATTTTATTGAGGAAGTAATACCAAACAAAGACTCGCCAGTTTTGTTGATCTTAGATGGCCATTACAGTCTTGTTCGGAACCTGGAAGTAATCGATATGACCAGATATAACCATGTGACCATTATTTCCCTGCCACCTCACTCAACACATAAATTACAGCCACTGGACAAGACCTTCATGGGATTCCATTTTTTACATTATTGGGAGACAGAATAATTCACGTTTTTATCATTGTACTCTGTGGTTTTTATTAGCTTATGGCACATTTGTCGTCATCTTCTGCTATCATTCAATGTGACCCAACTTTGCTAAGAAAAACTTTTACTTTGGATCTGTGGAGTTGGTTTCTGTAGTTACTCACATTTATTAAATTAATTTTGGGATTTTCTTACATCATATCGTTTACTGTGTTTTGTTAATGATTATGCGATTATTTGACTTTGTTAGCTGTATGTTGGACCTGTTTCTTAGTTTATTAATGGGTTTTTGGTGTGTGGCCAATATATGGACCTCTGTTTAAAATTGCGTGACTATGTATTTTTTTATAATATTTCATGTGGATGACAAATGGTTCGTTTATAGCATATTTTTATATGTACTGTACATGCATTATCGCCTTCACAGATTACAACGTATTTGCACTCCGTGGTGTTAACTAATTGAGGGCCCATATTTGGACCTTTTTCTCTACAAAGTTTAATTAATTTCTGAAAAATATTTCCTAAAATATGACTTACTATACTAAAATATAAAAATAGCCGCCATTTTAAAAACATGAACATTGTCTGATTGAAATATACAAAAGTAATGTCAGCTTAATATGTGGAATAGGTGTACTATGTTTAGTGAAATTCGGAAAAGTATATCCTCAGATATGTCATAATATTATAAAAATTTAAAAAACGGCCACCGTCTTAAGACTGTGCATACTGCATGAACGAAATGCATTATTGACAATGCATCTTATTATGTGCTTTATACCGAGGTTGACGAAATTCTGAAATACGGTTCCTTATACATCTTGCTTGATAAAAAAGTGTTAAAATGGCAACCATTTTGAAAATATAAAAAGGGCATAAATGAAATATAAAACAGTCAAGTCAGATTACTAAGTATTATATGTGTACAAAGTTTTGTGAAGTTTGGTACGCTGGTTCAAAAATTTTAGAGAGAGGAGACATACACACATACACACAGTCAGTAAGGTAATCTCATAATCCTACTTTTTCCTTCAGAAATTAACATAAAATGTATGTGTTTTCTGCTGCGTATGAACTGACAATTATTTCGAAGCCATTCTTATGGGCATCGGCGCATGGAAAACAGAAATAAGAATTAAACTTCACATGGTGTCTACTAGAGTGGCCGCTGCGGTAGACTGTTTTAAGTTATATGTCCTTACAACAAAACTGGTAGTGTTTTTTAGAAGTTCACTTACAGAGTCAGAAACGTCATCTACATACCGCGTATGCCATATTATAGCCTATACAGTAAGGGACAGAATGAAAGTAAATGTTTTGCTTAAAGCCTTCCTTTCTATTTTCTAAATTTTTTTTTTCTGGCGACATTAATTTGTTACATCTAAACGAGAGCATATGTAAAAAAAAATATGTCTCGCAGTTCTGTTTAAAATCGTCTTCTCCGTGTAGGCTGATTTTTACAAGGCAGTAAATAGTATAGTTTTAGCTAATTCTGGCTCGTTTAGTTTTAGTCGAAACCGTACATTTTGTTGCTTTGAAAAACTATCTATCACAGCAAAAACAATTTGAAACAAATCTGCCTGACAGATTTTTGATATCTGCTGTCGTTAAACTTAAAAAAATAACTGTCGCATAAACAGTATAAACTAAAGAGCGTGGTCTTAAGGGCTTGGGCCCAAGTTTCTCGGTTTTCGAGAGAATTCTTTTTTTAAATGCATACGAGAGTCGATATCGTAAAATCGCTTCGTAACTTTTTTGCAAATTGGTTTTACTAGGCAATGTAATTTTTTGAGACAAAGTGTATGGTGAGCAGAGCTAATTTATCAATTAAAATGAAATTTCGTTAATTAACTAATAAGCAACTATTTTGCAGTCTTCTGACTCGACAAAATTACAGTATGCAGTTTAAATCAGCCATTACAAAGTTACGAAGCGATTTTACGATATCGTCTTCCGTTTGTGTTTTAAAAAAATAATTGTCGTTAAATGCCGAGAAACTCGGTCGGGCCCATGCCCTTAAGGTGGCCGCCTAGGTGAACGCATTTTGCGTGTTCGAGGCCTAGAAGTGCGGAAGCGATAAGGACGAAACAGCAAGGGCATTACGCCTCACCCTAGCCTCTAGGCGCAAGTCACTAACTGGCGTGCTGTCTTCTCGTCAACAACGCGCCTGTGTGAAACTTTCAGTAACCTGTCATTTTGTGGCGTATTATTTAAGATAATGGTGTATTTGGCTATACATGACTCTTATATAACTTTTTAAAAATCAGCACCTAGATATATTCATACCCAAAAAAGGCCGCAAAAACACCCATTTTCACCAATTTCGGCCGCTTGAAATTATGTTTTAATGAATAGTGGTGAAATTGAAATGGGTATATACACGTGTACTTTTCTTTAAATTCTATTTCTAAACATACATCACTCGTCTGCGGTGAACAGTTTTCGAATAATCTGCTAACGGACGTAGCTCTGTAAACCGTTCGGAGTTATGGGTAGACGGCCAACTTAATGTTTAGACTCACTTATATTATTTATTTTACTTGTCAGGCCTTTCGTAACACAATTAGTTCATAGTTATTTCACAACATTCGCAGAAAAATTATTTCAAATTTAATTTAATTTAATACAAGTCATTGCTAGTTTCAAGTTTCTAAATTAGTACAAGAAAGAAATTTAATACTTTCCTTTTTTTACTCGGCGTAAAAATATGTTCTAAGGAGAATTCATTCAAACAAAATTATTTTTAAATTTTAAAATTCACATAATTCAACTTAAAATATGTTAATAAATTATGTGTGCACTGAACCATGACATTAAAAGAAAAATTAATAGAATGTACAAATATTAATTCGCCTAAATAGCAATCTCTCGATCCTTTGCCTCTATGTCATAGCTATGTCTAAGATATTACGTATGGCTTAGAGAGTGTACTAAGAGCGAGTGCATGAAGCTGTATACTCGCTGCACTCTCAAGTGCACTCTTGTCCTAGAAGGTTTGTTTCCTATGTGAAGGCTACTGCAGACTTTTGAGACGTAAACACCGTAAAGTCACCGATATTTCAACTCAAATACTCATTCACAACGTACTTTATTTTAATAGATTATTCAGTGCCGTATTTGTGGCAAAAGAAATTTTCGCAGCATGAAGAAATTTCACCGTAAAAAGGGTTTGCGGCGTTTAAATAAACACGTTAGTCCATAAACAATGTTTTATTTGGCCGTATATGTTTTAGTAGCGAATAAAAACGTCATTATGTTAGACGCATCATCTTCGTATGCTGTGCTTGTTTACCAGAATGAGAGTGCAAAAAATAGAATATGCACCGGAGAGCATGAAAAATAACACTGTGGTAAGAGCAACTATATGTTTTCCTTACCAAAATAACATTTACAGCTGAAAAGAAGATGTGATAATTACTTCTTATACGTTATCAAAATAATGTCACACACGTATGAAAATCAGGCTTGCGTATAAAGTGTAGCTGTGCCTTTGAAAATAGCGTTGTATTATTTCATTTACCAACAACACTCCAGACTACGTATTTTGTACTGTATCTACAACCATGATAATACAATTATGTAAACTCCAAACTGTTAAGTAGAAAAATATCTAAGCTGACTATCATATTTAAAAGTAGCTGTTCTTCGCGAATTCTTTAGAGTGGTTTTTGGTTATATGCGGTAAATTACTGTGATGGGAAACATTGTTACACTTAAAATTATTTTTATTTAATACACTAAGCTTCAAAAGGAAATTACAAAACAAGATATAAAATGCGTTAATCCCAATGTTTTATTGACTGATTATAATGCACAGACTCTTCGAGTTATGAAAAATCATCTTCTGTAATTCGTAAACATGTGTATTTTTATATTCAATATATTTTCAAAAATATAATTTTTCCGGGAAAAATTTAAAAAGTGTTTGATAAAATCTTACCGGCACTTCAAATTTCGTATACGTTATAGTTTAAATACTGATTATAATATTAAACGTAATAAATTACAAAAAACCTTTCTGAAACATTTTTTTTAAATTCTAAACGGTGCAAAATGATGACGGCTCGTTAATGACAATTTTAAACAAATTTTGAAAAAGTAAATTTTTCAGTAAATTAAATTTGTACCCCGTTCTGCCCACATTGGCGATGTAAAGTGTAAACTGGCGCTGCTTTTGAGCGAGTGCTATGGTAAAGCGTATTAAAAATTTGGTTTAGAATCGGTTAACGGCTGTGGAGTTTCTGATTGTCATGGCAAGTAGAAACTTAATATAGTACGTAATTAATAGTAAAATAACTTATTTTTAAGGCCCATAAATTCACAGATCTTAAATATTTTAAGGAATCGAGCAGCTTAGTTACAAACTCTAACATAGCATTATTACAGAGGAAATTCAGGTATCGTTCCATTCCTAATAATATAAATTTTATGTTTGCAGTTGAGTGAATTTTTAATTAGGTCCTCCTAAATATTTCTTCTTGTTACCTAGCAAACACAGAATGTACAGGCTGGAAGTGGGCCGCCAGTTGTATGCCGGATTCCCAGATGCCGGCCTGATGTCTTTTGGCGGTAACAGGCTGATGCATTTTTGACCAGTGGCTGACAGTCAGCCGTCATGTAGTAAAGACACCGGACTGCTACCGGTAAGATATAAAATTGACATCTTACTGTTAGCAAATAAGGTGAAGGGCCGGTGTCGTAAAGGCAGCAGGCCGGTGATGGCTAGGGCCAGGTAGTTTTCGCGAAAAGATTTTTGCCCCACTTTGTTTCAGTGTCTTACGTGCGCACCTGCAGCTCAACTTCATGATTATTGGCAGAGTGATTTTGTGCAGAGATATTATTCATTTGACTTTGTCAATCAGTACATGGATAACTGTGACACAACAAGTTTGTGATTTGCGGGTTTAACCTCAAGACGTTATATGTTAAGGCATCCAATCACTAACCACATAGCAGAGATGCAGGTGCACACGTAAGGCACTGAAACTAAGTGCTGCAAAAATCTTTTCGCGAAAACTACCGGGCCCTAGTGATGGCTAAGCGCCAGTAAGACAATGGGCTGATTGGTCGTGGTTGAGTGTTGAAAAGACAACGAGCCGGTGACGTCTGAGTATTGGAATATACACCGGGCCATTGACGGCTGAGTGTCGGAAACAATATACCGTGCCATTGACGGCTGAATGTCGGAAACAATATACCGTACCATTGACGGCTGAATGTCGGTAAAGACGGCGGGCCAGTGATGGCTGAATGCAGGTAAGACAATGGGCTGGTTGGTCGTGGTTGAGTGTCGAAAATACAGCGAGCCGGTGACGTCTGAGTATTGGAATATACACCGGGCCATTGACGGCTGAATGTCGGAAACAATATACCGTACCATTGACGGCTGAATGTCGGTAAAGACGGCAGGCCAGTGATGATTGGGTGTCGAAAAGATGTAGGGCAGGCGATGGCCAAACAACAACTTACATGTATTTCCAAGAAGCTTCACACACACTTAAAAAATTATTCTTTAGTGTTTCGTACATGTTCCTGTGTACTTTATGTAACTATACAATACATTTGGGTAATTCACGAATGGAATGTGTTGGGCACGAACCAACGTCCCTCTAATTCGTAGTCCGTTGGGCTTAACCAAAACACCACAACAAGTTATTGGAATCTACATAAGGTAGTTCTATACGTATAAAAAACAACTTTTTCTGGCATATGGATGATGTTAGAATGAATTTGTAGACATGCTGTGTCTTCTGGGATTGCGTAATTTTGATTAGTGTTCTATTTTAAACATGTAACCATTGAAATAGTGCCATGTGCCAGTAGGAAATGAATCGTTTAGTTTAACAATATCTTATTTTTAGAAACAATCTGTTAATCATGACAATGCAGATAGCAAATCAGTATTCGTTTAATGTTTCTAAGTTATCATTAAAATATCCTTAGAAATACCGCAGTTCGGTGTTTGTTCCGCGATAGACAACTACTGTCTGTAAAAGGACACTGTGCCGTCAACAGCCCGGTATCTTTTTGCCAGTATATTTTCCGTGTCCTTAAAAAGGCAGTGGGCCGATGTCTTTTTCGCGACAGGTTACAACAGTACGAAAATAGTATACTGCACAGGTAATGGTCCGGTATCTTCTAGCTAATATGTTTTAAGATGTATTTTAAAAGGGAGCAGGCATTCATCTTTTTAGCGACAGGTAACTGCTGTCCAGAAAAAATACCGGTATATTACTGATCTGGTATCTTCTTGCCAATGTTGTTTAGTTGTCCTTAAAGAGACATCAAGCTGGTACATTATTCGCGACACATATCTGCTAGCTGGAAAAGGACACAGCACCGATAACAACTTGGTACCTTCTTGCCAATATATTTTTAGTGTCTTTAATAACACAATTGGCCATTATCTTTTTCCTGGCAATTTACCACTGTCTGAAAAAGGACACTGTGCCATTAATGGCTCGGTATCTTCTGGCCAATGTATTTTAAATGTCCTTACAATGACGGTGGGACGGTATCTTCTTCGCAACAGATAACCGCTGTCTTGTAAAAAGACTCTTACGTCGTTAATATTCTTTCCGATATATTTTAACTCTCCGGAAAAATACAGCAGGCCAGATTTTTTTTTTTCGCGATACATAACCGTTTGTCGGAAGTTGGACACAGTGCCGCTAAAGTTTCAGATTCAACTTGCCGATATCTTTTAAGTGTCATTTAAAAGAAAGTAGGCCAATGTCGTTTTCGCGACAAGTAGTCACTGTCTGAGAAAGGTCACTGAACCGTTAATGGCCCGGCATCTTCTTGTCGATGTCCTTAAAACGTCCTTATCAAGACAGCAAGCTGGTGTTTGTTTCGCGACAGATGGCCGTTATCTGTAGAAAGTCACTGCACCGTTAATGGCCGGGAATATTTTTGTCGATGTCTTTTAAGTGTCTTAAAATGGACAGTGGGCCAATGCCTGTTACGAGATGGCTAATGTTTATCTGATAAACGACATCTTACCGTTAACTGCCCGCTGTCTTTTATCATGTTGTAGACACTTGACGACAGTTCGGACATACTTCCTGCCTATAAGTATTTTGCAGTGACAGAGGTCGTGTCATTGATGAACGTGTTCCTCGCCTATTGCATGTTACTTGCTGCGAGGGCACGAGTTCTAACGATTTTGCTGAGTCATCGCTATGAACTGCTTCCCTCGTAACACATCCAGGCTTCGTCACTGGTCCTGACTCACCCTGAATACTTACTTACATCCCGTATATTTGGACCGAACATTCGAGACAAAAGTGACCTCCCGACCGAATGCCAACTATAGGCGAGATGACGTGTAGGTGGCCGATGACGGATCGCGGAAGGCGAGCACATGGGTGTGTACTCATGCACGGAGCGTGCGACCGTGTTAACGTATGGTTTATTGGTCGCAGCAGCGTGGCTCGAACATGCCCGTTGAAGTAAGAGGGGATGGGAGATTGTCACGGTATCCGAGAAACGAGTCGCGATGTAGCGTGGCTAAACTACGACGTGGGTCAGTCGGCGCAGCGTCGGCTCGAGACGAATCCCGGCGGGCGGTACCCCATCCCCTTCCCCACCCCTAGTCTTACAACCCCTCACATTATTTTCAGTTCCCCCTTCCCCACACCAATTTCACCATTTATCAACGCCGCTCTCTGTCTTCACGCGCGCGAATTAGGCCCTCGCATTGCTGACATCATAATTGTGTAACGAACGCGACGCGAAGGGCGCAACGCGAAACAAAACATTTTCGTTATTGAGGACACTAGTTTGGTTGCCGCGCGTCAAATACTGAAAAAAAAAAAAAAAAAGAAATTATTCACGTAAATATTTCCTTACCAATACACAATAACCTCTTGTACGACAGTCATTCCGTTGACAATGTTTTATTATTTTTCAGTTTATTTGTAATATATATTTTTGTTATTTCCGAGTTTGGAAATTAATGTAAACTACACGTCTGTCTGAAAAGTTTATTATTTGCATATAATAACAAACAGAAATCACTTGTGAAATAAAAAAAATTGCAGTGTGCTACCGACTCGCCAGTTTCACCAACAATTGGGTACAAAATCAAATTCACATTTACACCTTTGTTGCTTCCGCGACGTGAATGAAATATAAAATAAATTTTATTTGGAAGTCGCGTCACGTTCGCCGTTTTTGTCGCTCTAACGTCACAGAAACGTCGACTCTGATTTGCTGACGTGCTCTGTTATTCGCACTGCGCCCTTCGCTTCGCATACGTCTCGCTGTTGTGATTCCAGCGTAGTTCTAGTAGGACATAAGAATACTTACCGAAGTTTTCCAGACTTTTGGAAATCCAGTGTGACAACTTCTGAATTGGAAAATTACTGCTTTAATGAAATTTCACATTGAAATGATGTACCTCATGTATAGTATTATTGAAAGTTACGAGTAGTAACAAAAATTATAAAAAATAATAATAAAAAGAAGATATGAAAGAATCATAATCAGGGAAGTGGTATAGCTGCAAAAATTTAACGAATTAAGAGTTTCATTAAGGGAAAATTAATAAAATCGTTATAGCGTTTCAACATAAATGATTTAAATACTGTTGTCTGTATATACGTTCAATATTACTACCCAATAGACATTTTAGGCCTTAAAATAGTTATATCTTTAAATATTTTGTTAACAGATATCTCTATGTGTAAAAGAGAATCCTGTCTGACGGATATGTCAGTCACTCCATCAAACTGCAGCCCAAACCGCTGGACCTAGAAATGTGAAATTTTTTTGTGGGTTCCTTCTAGGCCATTGGCGAGCACTAAGAAGAGATTTTTCGAAATTCGTTCTCTAAGGGGATGAAAAGGGGGGAAATGTGTATCGCAAGATTCGTCTACATAGCTTGAACCCGACAGCCTATCGTCGTAGCTTTTACTTCAATGGGTCAATAATAAAAACAGCATATTAGCAAATTTAAGGGTTTTTCAAATTTCAACATTTAAGGGGGCGAAAAGTCCTGACATGTGTTTTAGATTAATTATCGATATCTACCAAAACCTTTGGGATACAGAGTTGCTTTTTACTTTAAAATGATGCTGAAGTGAATACCCAAAAATTTATTTTCCGATTATTCGAAATTCGACTCCCAAAGAATAAAAAGAGGGGGAAATCGTTTTTACTAAGCGTCTGTACAGATCGAATCCAATTGACTGTTGTCGTGAATTTTACTTCAAATTGTTACGTATACACACGACTAACAGAGGAATCCAATATGTTTCAAAATTTGATTATTAAGAGTATGAAATTACGGGAAAAGTGTTTTCGATTATTCTTCCATATCTATCAAACCAATCGAGATGTCGAAGCGCTCTTTTCTTTAGATTGTTGATTATATAAATATCCGAAATACCATTTAAATACATTTTCAGAATTCTGCCCCAAAGAGATAAAGAAAAGGCAAAATGTGTTTTTGATTCACCGACGCGATTGATCTGTTATATAGCGACGTGGTTTTTGTTTAAGAGTAATGCTTACGCAAATACCCGAAAAGTTATTTCAGATTTTTAAAATCCTCCACATAAAAAGGAGGTGCAAATGGGTGAAAAGTTATGAAACGTGTTTTTTATTAATCGTCTGTCTTGAACCTAATGGGCTGTTGTTGTGTTTTTCACGTGCAGGAGACACCAGTAAAGTAGTCTAATATGTGAGTCGAGGAATTTTCGAAATTCAGTGTTTTAGATCAATCTTCTATATATACCTATATATCGAACCAATCTATATATTCAGATTACTTTTACTTCACGATGATGATTTGGTAAATGACCGCAAAAAGGTTTTAAGATTTTTTAATATTTAAACTTTCAGTACTGTATAGGAGTGATATGTGATTTTTGAGGTATGATCGATTTTGCTTTCACTGAACAGGCTGTCGTCGTGATTTTCACTTCAATTGGATAAATGTATAATTTCTTAAAATTAGAAATTAAGATTTTATCGAAATTCGACACCTAAAGAGATTAAAAAGCATAAAATTTGTTTTCCATCAGCCGATGATATTTATTATAACTAGCAGAGATATTGAGATGATCGCGTCAGAGTGATGATTACGTTAAATACCTAAAAATAAAGTAACGGAAGTATTTTATTTTATAAGATAACTTAATTATTGAAAAGAAAGCTTAGTTTGTAAACTTTCAAGGCAGACGATATGAAAAGCAAGTACGACAAGAGAGAAATAAGTTATATAAAGGAGTTTCACTCTACAGTTCTACCAACACGTGTTGTTGTTCAACATCTATGAGCCCAAGAAATAAATACTTTACTTTTTAAAATAATTTTATAAGTATCTTGGGTGTTATGTGGCGCAGTTGTAGCAAGAGGAAAAATCGATCTTAATTCCACGTAAACTACGTATTTCATTTCATTACCCTATAACGCTAAAGTATCGGCAATTACCCCACAACGTCAACATTGCTGTGACTATAAATAAGACCCAGGCGAAATCTCTGTTAGTGGCAGGGACAAACTTAAGTCAGTTGTTCGCGTGGACATCTATTGCTATTTATCCTGCTGCAGGGTTAGATCAACTAGTAGATTTGTCATTCTAAGACTTGATGACTGTACTACCTATCAGGTGTATAAAGAGGCTTCAGTGAAAGTAATTATTATCTGCTATGAAAAAAGCACGCGAGCAAAGCTGTGGGAGCATTGCTTGTGCATTATATAAGTGCGTGAACAGAAGTACTTGTACTTCATTCCTTTACTGACAAGAATGTTGAATGAGTGGGGACCTAGAAGACCTACAATGCGATATGGCAACAGTGGGCCACGAGCCGTATAACGGGCTTCTGGGTGAACGACTGAGATCAAACAGATCTATACCGAATATATCAAAAAAGAACACTGACTGACTGACTGGCATATCAAACTGCAGCCAAAAATACTGGACCTAGAATCGTGTGGTTTTACTTCAGTTCTTAGGCGAACGCTAAGAAGCGATTTTTCAACATTTGACCTCTAAGGGGGTGAAAAGGTATGAAATGTATTTTCGAAGAAACGTTGCAAAATGATCGAACCCGACGGCCTATCATCGTGATTTTTACTTCAATGGGACACACATAAAAACGCATGTAAGCCGATTCCAGGATTCTTCGAAATTCAACATTTAAAGGGGTGAAAATACCTTAAATGCGTTTCCAATTAATTTTCCATATCTATCGAATCCTTCGAGATAACAAGTTGGTTTTCACTTTAAAATGTTGCGTACATAAATACCCACAAAGGAGTTTTTCAATTTTTCGAAATTTGACTCCCAAATATAAAAAGAGGGGAAATGTGTTTGTTATTAATCGTCTATACAGCTCGAATCCAATGAGATATCGTCGTGAATTTTAATTTTATTTGTTTTTTCGTGTGTGTGAATATATATCTATTTAAACATCTCTGATTTCTATATATAGCGACGTGATTTTTGTTTATGGCTGAGGCTTACTCGAACACCTGAATATAAATTTCAGGATTTTCAGAAATTTCCAACCTAAAGGGTTGAAAAGGAAAAGTGATAAAATGTGTTTTTAATTATTCGTCGATATACATTTAACCCAACAGGTATTGTCGTATTATATATAATTTTAAAGTATCCTACTGGTATATATATATATATATATATATATATATATATATATATATATATATATATATATATATATATATATATATATATATATATATATATATATATATATATATATATATATATATATATATATATATATATATATACTAGTAGGGTACTTTAAAATTTGATCCAAGGGTTTTTCGTAATTAAGTCTCTTAGGAGGTGAAAAGACGTAGAATGTATTTTAGATAATTCTTCGATACATAACGTACCATAATCAGATTGTTTTTGATCCAGAATAATGATTATTTAATGGCCGCAAGAATATTTTTGAGAATTTTTAATATTCTAGCTCTCAGTAACGTACAGAGATGATATGTCTTTTTTAAATGAATGATCGATTTTGCTTCGACTGAATGGGCTATCGTCATAATTTTCACTTCGCATGAATACTTTAACTAAGTATTTAAGATTTGAAACCAATATTTTTCGAAATTTGTTACCTAAATGGGTGAAAAGGCTTAAAATTACTTTTATATCAGCCGATGATACTAATTATAACGGGTAGAGATATTGAGATGCTCGCACCAGAACGCTTACGTTAAGTACCTAAAAACAGTCGTCTAATGCAAGTTTTTTTTGTTTCATACGATAACTTAGTTATTGAGAAGAATCTTATTTTGTAAACTTTCAAGGCCGACGATCCGAAAAGCAGGTACGACCAGCGAGAAATAAAGAAACAAATTATACATGAGTTTCATCCTACAGTGCTACCGATACCACAGTCGTAGAAGAACAGGTCTGGATTTTCAGCGAAGGAAGTATTTCATAAAATGAAAAAATAGTACGTTTTGATAAATTGTTTATCTTAGTGGGAGGGAAGTGGGAGGAGTTTGAGTCCGACCATCCTGATTGCAGCGCCAAAAGGGTATAGCATTATCGTGAACTTGATGAACTGAGGGCCTATGCTCGAGTTTTCGTTCGTATGCTAACCGCCTGCCTGACCGCTCGAAATGCGCTGTTGGCATGCTTGAACATTCTGCCGTCTCGTACACGAGATTCGTATACGAAAATCTACTCGAGTGGTGGCAGGCGGCCGAATTGCAAATGTGGCAGGCGGCCGAATTGCGGAATCCGCATACGAGAAGTCGTAAAAACCGAAGCTATGCAGCTAGATTTTAACAATTTATATATATATATAAAATAGAAACTCGCCACTAATTAAGTTAAGTGTTAGAAATGTCATTAAGCTCTTTTGCAATAGTATAATTTCTATACAAAAAAATTTGCACACGCATGACCAATAAATAAAACTGTGTTTATTAATTCTGATCACGCCATTTAAAAATTTATATACGAACATTTTTTAATTACAGCCGCTGACATTGCATGTTATGAGTCGTACATTTTTGTGATTGACTGAAACATACAAATTTGGGCCTTTAAAAAACTCAGTAAATTACAAACAAAAATGCACTAAAATACAGGTAGCATAATAAATAAGGAAAACATTATATAAAGAGTGGGTAATTATTAGTAGGAAAAAATAACAGTGTGCTAGGTTCCATTGCTGTATCAAATACCGAGTTGTTTATATTTATTATTATTATTTGTGTATTCCTATACGTTTTGTTATTCGTCTGTGAACTGTTGTAACAGTGTAAAATAAAATGTTACCATTCGCTGTTGAATCACATATAGTTCAACAAGCAACAATGTTATGAAAAATTGTGCAGTACTAGACATTTTTGATACTTTACATTTTCGTTACTCATTATATACAAATCCGAGAATAAAGTTTACGTAATATTTTATAAATATGACGATTGTTGAACAATTAATAAAGGTGGTTCATTTAATTTGAGTAAAATACTGGGACCAAAAAGTTCTACATGTTAACAGTAGGTAACTGGCCTCTTACATAAAATTCAACAAAATTTGCTCTAAATTAACTAAACTGTCACAAATTAATTACGTGAAATCATTCCCATAACTGCATTACTTTATATTAAAACTATGTAACTTAAGCATTAGTTTCTTGAACCCTTCGTTTAAATAGCCTTACTCTAAAAGTGTTTTTTTTTTGTTTACATATAGCAGGAAAATATAGCTCTTTATGTTCAAATATATGTTATTTATTTAAAGAATTAAATTTTGGTCTAAGAAAAACGTGACATTAATTATGTCGTTTATTGGAGAGGTGCAGCTAAATATTTATGAGGCGTAATTCATGTGCGTCTACACGGAGGCTCTGCGGCCAATTTTAATTAAAATATCGGGGCTGCGATAATTTGCAAAAAAAATAACAGTTTAAAACGTACACAGCATCAACAGCTTTTCTTCGATGTTTTGGTGTCTGTATTAAGTATCCTAGTAACTTGTTCATATTCAGAATCATTAGATTCCCACTTAAGGTGTTTTTTAAATGTGTGCCCAAAGAATTTTTTTGTAATGTTTCAGTTATGTTTGAGTCTGTATCAGTTATTGTATTCCAAACTGCAGAACCAAATTCTAGTATTGCTTGTACTAAAGCATAGTAAAGGCGTAGTTAGAAATGATGGAATGATGGTTTATCGCGGGAAAACTTGACTGAATACTGGGTTTCAAGGCACGTTCAGCTTACCAGAAGATTACTGGCTTTCACTTGCACGTAGAGTAATTACCCTATTTGACTAAGCCAATAAGAATCTCGCTATTGATATATTTGATGCCTATTATTGGTCTGCCAACAGCTACGTTGTGTCAGACGTATATTACCCAGTCATGCATGTCTCTACAGTGTTTACAAGGGTATGTTGGCAGGTTTTCGCGATACACCATCATCTCTAGAAATAGTATCAAATCAAAGACAGTTGAAGTGAAGATTTTATAAAACCTAACGTATTATTTGTTTCTGCAATAATATTGTCAATGTGATGGTGAAAATATAATTTAGAATGTGATAACACACCAAGATCACGAAGACACTGAATTCATTTAAATCTGTTTATTGTTTATAATATAATAATTTAATTCAATGTTGTATTTTTTACGATAAATAATAACAGTTCGCGTTTTACCCTCATTTCATTGCATACACTTCAGTTGACACCACTAAGTAATAGCATTCTGTAGAAATATACAGTCATTTATGATACATATAGTACGGCAAATCTTCAAATCATCAGCTCACAACATAGCCTCATAGTTATATAGAATAACAGTTAATTTGTTAAACAGTACAATTAATAATAGATGAGGTGAAGTCCACTCTATGGTACACCATAAGAAGCAGTAAACACTCGGGAAATAGTGTCATCCGTTCTTACAGTGTAGGTTCTATTCGTAAAATAATTATAAGTACAGTTAACATAATTAATACTTGTACTTTGCACGATTAATGGGAGCTAACATATGAGAAGCCGTACTTAATCAAAATATAACGCATCAACCTGTTTACAAGATATTATATTCGTATACAGTAGTTAACTAAATCAAATAGATTTGTTGTAGTAGTTTTACCTGACATGAAGCCATGTTAACTATAAGGTAATTTGTTTAATACATGAAATAAAATGTGTTTATGAAATTTTTAATTTTAGAAAACCACAAAATAGTCCTATAGTTTGAGAATAAAGGTTTATCACCTTCCTTAAAAATATGAACTACAATTACGTAATAATAAAATAATAATAATAACAAAAGCATATTTATCTGTAACGTATGCGTTGCTATGCCATTCATCCGACTGCATGAAACTTTGGTGGGGCTGCGTGCGTCCGCAAAGGTTTCTGGCGGAAATCTGTACAAAGGAGAGATAGATCCGTCGAAACATGGCAGGGGTGCAGAACGGGGTGCACAAATAATTTAGTGGGAAATTTTCTCTTTCGAAAATGTTTATTAAAACGATAATTAACGCCTCTTAACATTACTTTGCACAATTTACAATTTAAAAAATAGTTATTTTTAAATTAATAAATATGTTATTACAGTAATTTATTAATTTCAGTATTCGTATCAATACTTACATTAATGATTGTACATAATTTAAAGTGCCGAAAAATGTATACCAGGAACGCAAAAATATGTAATTTTACGAATTACTCAAGACGATTTGAAGAACTTATACTGAAATTTTGCACGACTGAAAGACGCAATGTGAAAAACTCGCGAATGAAGCCACGGGAAATATTTAGGGTGTGTTTATACATATACGATGTGCTTTACTTTCTAATATAGGTAAAGACACTGGCAAATCGCGGGAAAAGTTGATTGTTTGCTAGGCTCCAACATACTATGTATAACACTGAAGGTTTTGCACTTTATTGGCTATCGTTTATATAAAGTACCGTGTCACCTCTTCAACAGACCCAATTAGAACTGAACAGTTGTAACACAGAACTCATGTGGTTTGCCAGAAAACTGTTCGCGCGTGTCACGATTGATGAGATACTACAGTTTATCGGAGACTATGTTAAATATTTTCGCGATTTTCCAGTGTCTCTAAATATAGGCCATTCCCATTCAATTCGGCACTTTTTGAAAACTCCTTCAACCGGGTATCAAACAAAAGTTCATATTTTGCAGTTTCGTTCTTCAATGATGAGTAGAGACACTGGAAAATCGCGGGAATAGTTTATTGTTTGCTAGGCTCCAACGTGATGTATATAACACTGAATGTTTTGTATCAACATTCGCTATCGTTTATTTGTAGCATTTTTTCTCTCTACAACAGGCCCAGTTAGAATTGCACAGCTTGGACACACAGCGTGTGTCATTTGTCCCAAAACTGTTCACACGTGCCACGGTTAATATAATACAGTTCATTGGAGGCTATTTTAAACATTCTCTCCAATTATGAGGCCCGATTAAATAGCACACTGCGTTCGTTAGCCACTCGGAAACAATTATATTTACAAGGGCGCAACTATACGAATAACTTATATTAAAATGTTAAGTAGGTACTTAAAAGGGAGTTACTTTATCTTCAGCAGCCTGAACCAAAATTTCACCAAAATGCTGCTCATTTTTATGATTGCTGTATATAGTGTTGGAACAAATCAATATAATATCGTTTCATTGGTATGATAAGAGCACGTGCAGGTGTAACTTCCTGCCAGTAGGTCTTCATAGTCATGTTTAGGCCTACACACAGTCTTCGGCAATATGTTCATTGGCTGCTCCAGTTAGTGGCCAGTAGTACGTTTGACAAGGCAGCGCGGGAGCCGGTGCTTTCCTGCAGGTTTTCTAGTAGTGTACAAACTCCTTAAGAGTGCGTGGTACATAATTTAACGCTGAAAGCATTAATCTACAACTGTAGGTTTCTTGAAGCCAATCTGCGAAAATAGAACAACAGCAATCCTAGACAATAGTTTTAGCCAACGTTTTAAACAAAATATTTTCCAGTGTTACGAACTTCTGATGCACAATCTCTGACGCCGGAACCTCGTTCATTTAACTGCGGCGGAAGAGATCTCGCGTAACGAATTAGTAATTTTGGATAAATATTTACTCATAAAGTTGGCAAATGCCATTATCTTGGATTGTTATTGAGAATTTTATCCATATTGGCTTCGAAAAAAGCGTAGAAATCAATTGGTGTTTTCAGCGTTTATTTATCTACCACGCACTCTTAAGGGTGTGTGGTAAATAAATAATCCCTCAAAACATATTATTAAATATGCACGGTTTTGAAAGTTACTATGGAAAAACTACAAAACAGCAACCCTGCATTACTAAACAAGCCGACTTTATGAGCAAATACTACTCAGACTGATGCATTTGTGAAGCATGATCTGTTGTGCCGCAATTGTTCTTCAGAAATACGTTATTCAAGAAAGATTTCCGCTCAGAAGGTTGGTAAAATCTATCGTCAAAGTTCACTGTTTTTTATTTTAGCTAATTGGCTTCGGGAATATAATTCTTCTAGCTCTGAATTATGTTCTTTGCCCTCTTAAAGATGAATCTCGTCAACATTGACCCATACGTAAAGTATTTCGGAATCTAACTCAACAATGGCGCGAAACTTGCAGGTTTTAGGTATGATGTACTTTAATTAACCGAGACCAATGTTTATTTTTGAATAAAATTGTAACGTGAAAGATTGAAGTTAAATTACAGAAAGAGGGAAACTGTCAACAAGTTTGTTGAACGTCACTGAGGCATATAACTTAAGATACGGAGAGAAAACTTTCATAACAAAACATGTCCACCTGACCTAGTTGTAGGGGAAAATTGATGTAAAGTGAAAAGGTTAACGTCAGCACTTAACCTCTAGGTATTTAGCGCTGGTGAGGGGTAACATGAGGTGAGTACGGAGCAGCGCCAGAATGAAGGGCAGAAGAAACGGTAGATCCCCGAGAAAACCTTCCAACCAGCGTCATCGTCAGCCGGGAATCGAACCCGGATCGCTTTGGTGGGAAGTGAGTGCTCTAGCTATTGTGCCAGCCGCGGCCCCTAGAAGAAAGCAAAAAAATTAAAAATAAATATCTTATTATTCTAATCTAAGTTGTAAGAAGTAATATTTAGTAGGACGTACTATGAGGGGTGTGTAACCAACCCTCTTAGTTTATTCACAAAGGGAGTTGAATTCAATTTCCTATTTTTGGACATGTTTGGATAGGAATGCATGTTCCGTGTTGGCAAATTAAAAGCCACTGTGTACCATACAGTTATTCTTTCTCGATTCACGTTGGATATTTGGTCGAGTAAAGACAGGGGTAGAGAGAGAAAAAACTTCCACCCTTCGTCGGTAGAGAACGCGGAACGAGTTGCGGCGGGTATAAATCTCCGGCCGGAACCGCTTTTGTCCTCGAATCAATTGCAAGTTCACAAAAATGCCGGAAGACGGCAGCAGAACACTGTTTCGCGACGTTCTGCCCGCTCAGGGGAAGGGGGTAGGGGGAGGAGATATAGCCGCAAATAGCTGGCGGGCCATCGACAAGAAGAGCCATGAATACATATGCTGCTTCGAGAACAAAGCTAGCAGCGTATTTATTGTTCCTAGCAGCTTACACGTGCTGAGCGTAGATGTCGCCCGAAGGCGAATTGTTCTCAGCATTTTCATGGTGATGCGACGTGAATTTACAATGAAAGCAACGCAATTTATTTACTCACAGATTTACACTCAGAGAAAAATATTTGGTACAGTCAACCATAAACAAGTTTTTATATGGCCAAATAAATATGTATTTGATCTAATAACATATTTGTTGACCGAACAATACAAAAAAACATCAAGTTTTGACTTTGTTAATCTAACAAAATGTACACTTAACTGGTCTAAACCTTTTAGTTAAGAGGGTATAGTACATATTTTACAGCTAGAATCATCAGTTTAAAATTGTAGGTTTCATAAAGCCAATTTAAAAAAAAAACAGCAAATAAGGCAATAGATTTTACCAACTTTCTGAAAAAAAGTTTTTCTCGAATAACGTATTTTTTAAGAACAATCTCTGACGCGGACATACATATTTAGATGCAGCGGAACTGATCACGTTTAACAAATGCCTCATTATGTGTAAATGTTTGCTTACGAAGTTGTTCAATATCATTAACTAGGGTTAATGTTATGTACATTTCCATGCTTACTTTCGAAAACTGGGCAGATTTAAAATTATGTTCTTATTAACGATTATTTACCTACTTCGTACTCTAAAGAGAAATAAATTTGCCAAGTAAACAAATATTTAGTTGATTTAAGTTTTTCATTCTTGTTTGGCTATGTTCAAACTTATACATGGCTGACTATAGCTAACAGTTTTCTCTGTGTACTGTACCCAAGCGAGGTGTTTTGAGTAATTTTCAAATACAAATACAAAATAATAATTCTTGTAGAACATAGTTTATAACATCAGCGTGTGTAGTTATATGTATCATAACTACATTTTTCCTTTACATAAATTTAAATGTACTACAGACTTTCTTACATTATTTGTGAAGAGTAATTCAAACTCATGTATTACTTTGCTTACGTTTCATCTAAGCCTTTGTTATTAGAAATTATTCTATTTAATATCAAGCTTGCATGTTAACTTAATTAACTGTCGACTAACGAACTGATACTGTACCAATTTTATTGCATGTCACAGTCAAGGCGTTAAAATTTCTAAAATTCAGCGGGACTGTAACCCACGCTTTTGGTGTAAACCATAATCAACGTGGTATGATCTGATGCATTTTAAAAAGCTAAAATCCATTTGGACAGAAATAATAACATAGCTTTATCACTTACCAAAGAAGTACTTTTAAATTTGTAAGTATAGGTAAACGTTATTATGGAAAAACTATGTTTATTTAAGTTTCATGAATTGGTAATAGTTACAAGTTAACACGTGTGTGGTTGTGAAATAAACCCATGTTCAAAAGTGTTTATTTCAGGAATCTCCAGTCAACATTACATGCCTTTACTAAAATAACTGATACGTTCGATTTTTTGGTTCAGGTTCCAGAGCAAAAAAACATGGTTTTTTTAGACACGTATTTTAATCATCTACTGAACATCGACAGGCGCTATCTTGACAACTTTTCGCACTTGCAGTTATACCCTGAGTGCAGTAGAAGTTGGTATTACGGAACACTAAATCTGTTAGTATTGTAAATATTGTAAATTATAAGCGTGAAAGTAATTAAAATCGAACATGTTAACAATCTTGCCCCTTTCATAAATTGCTGTCTTGTAAAGTTCTGATAAAAATTGTACGTATTAAAGTATTTAATGTCTTCAGGTGGTATTTTTACATAAAAAATTTCTGTAAAGCACTTTGAACTAATGATATTTTGCGTTAATATTGAGAACTATTTTCCGGATAAGAATTCAAACGCATCTTTTTAGGTAATTGTTTCTTTTAAAAATTCGTAATTAGATTAATAATCTGCTAAAGTCAATTCTCAGAGAGTGAATAGTCAAATTAATTAATTTCGTTAGAATATATGTAAACGTTTATGCATTGCTCTACTTTTTAATGGCCCATTTTTAAAATAACCAGCAGCTATCGTCAAAAATATTACATTGTGGTATCCTTTCTAATCACAAGATGTTTACCGAGTTAGGTGGACCTATAGGTTGAAACTTGACGTTAGTGGTACTAGCGGCAGCAGCAGCAACAATTGGGGACTTTCAGCATAAGGAAGGGAATAAAAATTCGCGGAAACGCCGCCGCCATATTAGATTACGCCATGGCGGCCATATCGACGATGTCATGGCGGCCATCTTGGATTACGTCACCGCAGTCAACTTTAATGATGTCATGGCCACCATTTCGTTTCCTTTTTTCGACTGTCGATTTTTGGACTTTTTTAATCACGTCGACATAACGCTGAACCTTTATTTATGGAGACGGACACACATATATACAACACAGAGCCCACATACACAAACAAGTAAATATATCTCCTAAGTATATTATAGTTAAGGGATTATGTCCACAAAATATCTAAACAAGGAAAGTTTATATTTCCTTTGTTTTTGTACCTCGAACACTAAATGAGTAAGAAGAACTGTATCTTTCAGTCTGTGTTCGTAGAGCCTTAGTAAATAAGACTTTGCTTAAGAAGCACATAACATAAAATAAATAAAGCACTTAGCAGTGAGTTAGGCTGTTTTTGTACTTAAACACATAATACATACTTTAAGATAAATGTAACGAGTACACACTAATAACTGGAAATTAAAAACAAATCAAAATGATGTAATCTTTGAAAGAGTTTTATGCAATGGGATTGCATGACAGGATTTAGTTTCTTGGACAAACTTAATTTCGATATAGATGTCTGTTAACGAAAACTGAAGAGAGCAGAAAAATATAAATAAGCAGAGGATACTTTAGTCAACAGGATATATGCACATTACAAAATTACATAAATGGAAACGTGTCAAATAAAACCAAGGACGAATAGGTAAGGAAATAAAAATCCAGAAGGCAGACAACCATCCAGGTTCGAGGCCTGCTTTAGCAAAGGGACGGATAAAATATATGAATTAGAAAATACAAATACGACACAACGATGAGACGAGACCAAACACTATAGTTTATCAGACGCGAACAGAAAATACAACATCCGACACAATTCACAATTATGAAACGAAACAAAACACGAGTAGTCATTAGATGCGAACAGAATAGTCAGACCATTCGCCTCCCACTAAAGCGATCCGGGTTCAATTCTCGGCATGGTCTGTCCCCAGATTTTCGAATGTGGGAGTCATGGCGGGCGATGTCGCTGGTCGGTGGACTTTCTCGGAGATCTCCCGTTTCCCCTGCCCTTTCATTCCGGTGCTGCACCATACTCCATTACGCTCCTCACCAGCGCTGAAGACTTCGATGTTAAACGTTTACCTAAATCTGTCACTTTTACGTACAGAAGAACAACATACGACACAGCGATGAGACGAAACTAAACAAGTAGTTTTCCAGACAGAAGAAAGAAGTTTCGGGAATTGGAATCTGTTCTCGTTATGTAATTAAGACCAATCTGAAATATGAGCAACCGTTTTTCGCTGATATAATTAGTGTCACGTAAGAATTCCTATTTTAGACAATTCTATGGACTATGGTCTGTACCAGTTTCTATCGGAAAATATTTTTGACAAACCGCACATTTTGAGGAGACGTTAAGTTTGTTTGTTCAAGAATCACTTGTGGCAGAGGAAAATACTGTGTATTTCATGGAAACAGTTGTAAAAATAAATGCCAACACATTGTCAAGAAGTAGAATTATTACATGAGACGGACTATCATGATGGTGTGTTGCGTGTTGAAAGACAGCATACACACTTGATAATTCTGCCAACTAAAAAAAAAAAAAAAAAAAAAAAAAAAAAAAAAAAAAAAAAAAAAAAAAAAAAAAAAAAAAAAAAAAAAAAAAAAAAAAAAAAAAAAAAAAAAAAAAA